>JABUQX010011835.1:0-17500 GCA_015478945.1 Trachelipus rathkii | reverse complement strand
GTAAGAATGAGAATAAGGGGAAATCTGCTTATAATAATGAATAGGGATGGTGCTTTAGTAACTGATGAAATGGATGTGAGGGTGAGTGTTGGATAAGAACAACTTTGAAAATCTGGATAATATTTAACAGTAATGATGAGGTGTTAGTGAATGTGTGTGTTTGATGGTTGCCAAGAAGGAATAGGTATTTTGGGGATGAGGGTATTAGTAAGGAGGAGGTAATGGTAGGGTGAGAAAGTTGAAGAATGTAAATCTGCAGCATAGATGAAATTTACTAGTGTGAAATGATTCAAGAGCGGAGGCGAGTAGGTGATTGATTTGGCATTGCGAAGGTGTGTAATAAAGCGTTTATGGAGGGTATAGTTCCAAGGGATTGGAGGAGAGCGGTAATAGTACCCTTGTATAAGGGTAGGGAGAAAAGGGGAACGTAGAAATTATAGGGAATTAAGTTTATTGAGGTTGTAGGAACGTATATGCTGGTATTTGGTCGAAGGAGTGCGTCGAGTGACTGAGGGACTTGATTGGTGAAGAACAAGGTGCGTTTAGGAGTGGTAGAGGATGTGTGGATCAAATCTTTACATTGAAACAGATGATTGAGAAAATGAGGGCAAAGAAGAATAAATTGTATTTAGGTTTTTATGGATTTGCAACAGGCGTTATGATAGATTAATATTGAAGCGTTATGGCAGGTGTTAGTGATATATGGTGTTGGTGGTAGGCTTCTGAATGGAATCAAAAGTATGTATGACGATAGTGAAGCGGGTAAGAATAAATGGTGTCAATGGTGATTGGTTTAGAATTAATAGCGAGTGAGACAGGGTTGTGTTATGTCTCCTTGGTTATTCAATTGTGTATATGATGGGGTTATGAAAGAATTCGAGGTGTAGTTGGAAGGAGATGGTGTTAGTTTGATAGACAATGGAGAGGTGTAGAGGATGCGCGTCTTAATGTATGCGGATGATTTGTTCTGTGGGCGAATCTGACGAAGTTTGAGCAGGATTGATAGAGAGATGCAGGCGTGTGTGAAAGGAGGGGCTTGAAAGTAAACGTGGATAAAGAGTAAGGTTATGGTTGTGGATGAGAAGACACTCCTCAGTGTGAAGTTAGGTTAGATGGTGCAGCTGGAACAAGTGTTGAGTTTAAATATTTAGGATATGTTGGATGAGAAGGAACGGACGATGCAGAGTGTAGTAGGAAAGTTGTGAATGCAGGAAGGTGGCTGGTGCAATTAAATCGTGGTGAATGCAAAGGGACTAAGTCTTGAGTGTGCTAGGGTCTTACATGAGGGATGTTGTTACCGTGTTATTGTATGGTAGTGAGACTAGGTCTGGAATAAGGAAGTAAGATCTAAAGTTCAATGTGTTCAGATGGACATCTTAGGGGCGTGCTAGGTGTGAGAAGAATTGATAAAAAGAGGAATGAACGTATTAGAGAAGTGGCTGTGGTGCTGAAGAAAGGGGTTAAATGAGAGAAATGTAAATGAAAGTATGTTGCAGATGGTTTGTCATTGTGCGAAAGGATGATATGATAGAGGTTGGTTAAAGCGGATGTTATAGTCGGTGAGTGTGTTAGGGGAACGACCGGCTGGGAGACCGAGAATAAAGTGGATTGAGTCGGTGAACGATGTCTGAAGGAGAGAAATGTGAGTTTGCAGAGGCGAGAAAATAAAGGTGCATGATAGGAGAGAATGGCAGGGGTTTTGTATGGGGCATGGTTGTTGGCCCACCTGGCCAGGGGATGAACCCTTACATGACGATTTACCATAGTGAGGGTCCTTCGCGCCCTTGATGCTCTAGGGTGGATTTTCTGTCTGTGACGAGCTCTCATTAATTAATTGTACAGAGGGGGCGGTAAGGCTGGGCTTTCTTGTCGACTTGTGTCATGTTTTCCTACTGCTTTTCTTTTCCGATGCTTGTACAGCACCTTACCCCAATCTTGGGGCAAAGAGAAGGTGAAGAAGAAAAAAACAATATAGATATATATTTACTATAGATATAAATATCTAGCTATATATAGTATAGATTGTTTATATATATACTTTAAATATATATATATAATATATATATATATATATATAATGGTGATAGAAACTAATGGTGATAGAAACATTCTTTTCTGAATCAGTGGACAAAACTACTTATAAAACATCACTCAGATGCTTTGTGACAAAATACATGTTGACCAGTATTATTATTATTATTATTATTATTATTATTATTATTATTATTATTATTATTATTATTATTATTATTATTATTATTATTATTATTATTATTATTATTAGGCAACCTAACAATTCCTGTTGAAGATAAAATAGGGGTCATAGATAAAAAGACACAATACAGAAGTAACATCAATCAATTCCGTCCAGAAAGAATCTGAAGATTCTATCAATAACTCCCTTTCATATGATGTCTCTAATGGTAATGTAAAACGAACTTCAGGTTCATCTTTTAATCAAAATTGTTTGTTCTCCAATGCAATATCATTCAAGCTTATTATTATTATTATTATTATTATTATTATTATTATTATTATTATTATATTATTATTATTATTATTATTATTATTATTATTATTATTATTATTATTATTATTATTCCCCTCCGTTAACTTACCCCACCGTGTCGGGGTGGGGGGCTCAGATACCTTTTTCGGATGGTATCTGCTAAGAGGTACGTTTTGTTTTTGGTTGCTTTTCCTCCCCCCCCCTTTTTATGGTTGCCTTACTTCCCATTTATGTTCTATGGTATATTGTTATTGTTAGTTTCATTGTTATTATTGACACTTTTTATTATTATTGTTCTTATGATTATTATTTTTATTATTCTTCATTTTATTTATTATTATTATTATTATTATTATTATTATTATTATTATTATTATTATTATTATTATTATTATTATTATTATTATTATTATTATTATTTATTATTATTTATTTTTTTTTTTTTATTATTATTTTTATTATTATTTTTTTTTTTTTTTTTTTTTTTTTAATTTTTTTTTTATTTATTATTTATTATTATTATTATTATTTATTATATTATTATAATTATTATGATTTTATTTTTTTTTTTTTATTATTATATTTATATTATATATTATTATTATTGTAAATTTATTGTTTTATTTATTATTATTATTATTATTATTATTATTATTATTATTATTATTATTATTATTATTATTATCCTGTTCATTTTGCCCGTCCCTTCCCCTGTTTATATCCCTTCTCCTCGGTTTCTGTACGTACTACCCTACGTATTCTTGATCTCTCTTCTGAGGGTCTCCCCATTCCCCTGATTCCTGCGTGCACTTACCGCGGCTGTTGTCTCTGTGTGTGTCATATGTCCATCTTGCCCTCCTTCCTACGTGGGTGAGGGTACAGGTTAAAAACCGGTTGGCCTTTCTCCGGGCCGCCTATTGTAGGGGTCCCGAACCTTGCCTAACCAGTGAGGAGGCTGTCCTGCACTTGGGCGCATAATCTTGGGCTTCGCGTCTTATCCGTGTGGTGCACGGCTTTTATTTTCCATCTTTGGGACTGGACGCGGGGTTCCGGGGAGCTCTCCCGAGGCCACACCCATGGCCCACCCTACGGGGTGGGGTTTCTAGGTGGGAAGTGTTATGCTCTGGGGCCTATGTTGGGGCGCGGTTGCTGTGGCTACGCTCCCGGATTTATGCTTATATTCATCATTTGTGTTTTTTTATTGCGGAGATGATGTTTTCCAGGAGTATTTATTTCTTATGGGAAAAGCTAAAAAAAAAGATAAACGTTTTCAAGAAAGGCGGTAATCACCATCTGTCGGGCCCCCAACCCGACCCCTCCCTGGCTGTTTCCAGACCAGCGACCAGTAGGGGCTTTGATGCCCTTGTTGATGAAATGGTTGGTACTGCACCACCAACCCCAATGGTCCTCCATTCCGGTCCCGTTTCAGGGACTACCCCGTCTAGACCAGGTGAGGCTGTTGTGGCCTCTCATAATGCCCTCAAGGGCCCCTGCGTCAGCAGGGTCCCATTCCTAAACGCCAGAATAAACCAACTCCGACGATCGCTTTCTCCGACCCCCTCCAGGGGTCCCGGGTCTTGATTCCTACCCGCTTTATTTTTATTTACATTCAACGTCATCTCGTCCACTGACTTCTGTGAGCCAGCTCATCCTTAGTGATGCTTTGGAAGCTGCTCTTCAAACTACTGAGCCACAGGCTACGCCAATGAGGAACGGTTCCCTCTTGGTTCGTGCTGCCTCTCGTACCCAGAGCAACGTCCTTGCTTCCCTATCCCACCTGGGGAAGATTCCCGTCCTTTCTAAACCTGACGATGTCCGTAACACGTCGAAGGGTACCATATATGCGCCGGAGTTCTGTTCCGATGCTTCGAATGACATCCTTACTCATTTACAGAATCACCACGTGCCTATCACCGACGTTTATCGGTTCCCTCCACGTAAGGAGAACCCCTCAACGACGAACCCTCGTCTTTTACTTACCTTCTCTGTGCCTTTCCCTCCATCCAAGGTAAAACTTGGTTTTACCATGCACACGGTTCGGACTTATGTGCCCTTCCCGAGAAGATGTTTCAAGTGCCATAAATTTGGTCACCCCAGAAATATTGTCGGTCTCCCCAGCCCATATGTCCGACATGTGGCAGTTCTCTCCACCCGAACTGTGACAGAGATCCTCCATGTTGTCCTAACTGCAAGGGGCCACACCCAGCCTCCTCTGTCCACTGCCCCTTTTTTGCCTTGGAGAAGGAAATCCTGGAGCAGTGCGCCATTCATAAGTTTGACCGTCGAGAGGCTACCCGCCGGGCGAGAGAGAAGCTGGCTCATCTTCCTCTTTCTTATGCTGCTGCAACGTCCACTCCATCTGCGATTGCCTCTACCGTTGCCCATCGCCCCCGTGCGTTGTGTCCGGAACTTGTTCCGCTTTCACGTTCGACCGTTCGGCCTTCCGTGCCGGTTACCGGATCACCTGTTTCGGTGGTTCCTGTGGCTCTGGACAATTGTCCTCCCAACTCTCCCGAAATGGTCCGCCGGACCACTCGTCGTTCTTCGCCGACACACACGACCCTCTCTCATGCTCCTCTCCTTGTAGAGGTCCATGCAGCTCCCAAGGGGATATCTGATTTTGCGATAAGTTCCGCTTCTGAGGTCGATGGCAATCGTCCATGTGCCTCGTCGGAGCCTACCTGTACCGTCTCCCGGAAACGCCCTGCTTCTGTTTCGCCGGGGAAACACCAAGTCCCTCTTAACGGTTGCGAGAGTCCGTCCAAGGGCGGATCTTCCCGGGACAGACATCCGTACTCGCTTGCTTATCGGGCCGCGGACTTCTTGAAGCAGAAGGATCCCGTTTGTACTGGGGGACCTGTCTCTGTCCTGCCTAAACGGGCTCGCCGCGCTGACAACCCGCGTAGCCGATCTCGGACCAGTGGTCCTACCTCTGCCCGTTCTGATATTTTGCTACTTACGCCGCCTAAGCCCGCTTCGCTTCTACATTATTCAAGCGATTCTGAAACTTTTTCGGATGCCACGATGGACTCCGGACTACTGTTCTTCCGTGGGAGTGTCACGTGCTGACACTGTTGTCCCGCCCGAGGGGAGGTCCGAGGAGGTATCGATTGACACCTCGCCCGCTCGCAGTCTTCCTTCGGGTAGACGTGGCGCCGCTTCGATGTGTGTTGAGGGTGGGTTGGCTGCTGGTGGACGCAGGAGGATGGAGGAGTCTTCCCTTCCTGCCTCTTCCCCTCCACCCCCTTTGACTTCGGACCCGTCGACTGAGCCTTCTGGCTCTACTCGGGCGCGGATTGCTTCCGAGATTTTGACTGCGGACGCCATACACTCGTCTTCCGATGTGTCTCTTCTCACTCCCGCCGACACCATTCCTACTTGTCCTCCTCTTCCATCTTCCCCAGCCTCTGTTAGGGCACCTCCTGGCAGGACACGTCCCCCTTCCCAGCCTGCTAAGAAGTCTGGCAGGGGTGCGTCTGAGGGGAGGAATGTTCGAAATGTGGAGTGTGACTTGGCGCGCCTCTTTGGCGAGCCCTCTCCTGATGTGCCCAGGAACCCCTCTCGTAAACAGGGGGGTCCACACATATCCCTGCTGCGTGATCTTCCTCTCCCTCCGGGGTTTGAGGTTCCTGTCGGTGGGTCGTCCGACGGCTCACGGGACCATCCGACTTTATCCTATGAGAAGCCTGCCACATCCCAAAACATCGTGACTAGTGTCACGGATCGTCGACCATGTTGTTTCCCGTTTAAGGTACGTTTTCATTCCAATAGAACTGGCCGCGATATTTTGCTAATGACGAAGAACTAAAGAGATATTACCTGTTTCAATCATCAGCCCTTTGGCGTTTGTTTACAGGAGTTGCCAACTTTCGTGACCGAGACCTTTTGCAACCTTCAAGGTACAGGAAACCCCTTATTTCCCTGAATCGTGGAGCCAGCGACAGAGGTGGGGCAGCGATCCTGCTTCACGAGTCTGTCCCATTTACTCCCATTCCCCTCTCCACTCCGCTGCATGCCGTAGCGGCTCGTATCCATCTTGACACGCCGCTTACGCTGTGCTCGGTGTACCTGGCACCCAGCTGTAAATATACCAAGAAGGACCTCGTCGATTTTTTCACGTGTCTCCCACCGCCCATGTTGGTCCTCGGTGACTTTAACCTCCGCCATCCTTTGTGGGGTGACTCTGTTACGTCCCCCAATGCCGATTGGTTATTGAGTATTATGCAGGATTTCTCATTGGGATGTCTCAACACGGGCCTTCCAACCTTTGAACGTTTCGATACTGGCACTTCCTGTGTTGACGTCTCGTTGTGCTCCATCTCGTCTTTAGATTGTTTTGGGTGGGAAAGGTCGTCTTTCCTCTGTGGTAGTGACCACTACCCTATCGTGATACCATCCTTCAGCCCCAGTCCGCAGCTACCACCTTATTCTGGCTGGCGCTATGACAGAGCAGACTGGTCTTCCTTTCATCAGGCCACTTACTTTCCCATCTTTCCTGCAACTAACGTGTTCCCGTCGCCGGCGGATGCCTTCACTTACTTTCAGGAGGTTATCCTTCAGGCGGCAACGGAGCATATACCCCGTTCATCTGGGACCCGGAAATCAACAACCCCCTGGTGGAACCAGGAATGTGCTCGGGCTAATCGTGAAAAGCGTAAGTTGTATAAGCTGTATAAACAGACTCCCACACCTTCCAACTTGATTCTGTTTAAGGCTTCGGCGGCCCGCTCCCGGCGTATTAATCGCCGTACGCGGAAACAGTTTTTTCGCACATACGCTTCCACCGTTAATTCTTCTACGCCTGTATCATCGGTCCATAAAAAGGTGCGAAAAATTTCACGAAAACACCATGCAGATCCGCCTATTATCCTCGTTTACGGCCCGCAAACCTCTGATGTCATCTCTGCTCCCGGGGTTGTGGCAGACGAGTTGGGTTATCACTTCGCGTCCTGCTCCAGCGGCTCCCGGTATCCTGAACCTTTTCGTTCTGGTCGCTTGCGGGTGGAGTTTCCTGATTTTTCTGTTCCACCTGGAACAGACCTTCCATACAACAGGCTATTCACCAGGGCAGAGTTCCTAGACGCCCTCAAGCTTTGCGGGGATGGAGCGCCTGGCCCTGACGGCATCTCCTTCCAGATGCTTCGGCATGCTCATCCATCTGCCACTGCCTTCCTTCTCGGCTTATACAATAGAATATGGGTGGAGGGGTCTTCCCTCCCGTCTGGTCTACTGCATATATTGTCCCCATTCCCAAACCTGGAAAGGATCCGACTTCTTCCGATAACCATCGCCCTATTTCATTGACCTGCAATACATGTAAGCTCATGGAGAGATTGGTGGCTTCCCGTCTTGTTCCCACGTTGGAGCAACTCCATGCATTTTCCGACTACCAATTTGGTTTTCGTCGCCATCGCTCGACCCAGGATCCTCTCCTTCGGTTGGATCACGACATTCGTGAGTCATTTGCTTCCAACAAAATGACCTTGGCCGTCTTCTTTGACCTCGAAAAGGCGTATGATAGCACGTGGAGGTTGGGCCAGTACGTCGAGTACGTCGAAGGCACACCCGGTGCTGTTGAGGGATTCCTTTGTGTCCCACGCGGAGGTCCATAGCGACTCTATAGCGGTTTACACCTGGTTCAAAGACGGAGGAAGGGGTGGGAGCTTCAGCTATGTTTCCGGACATCACTGTATCCCACACCCTTCCACCCTATTTGTCTGTTTTTTTTTTCAGCTGAACTGATAGCAATGTCCATGGCGGTGAACAGGATCAGTCCCTTCGCCTGTGGGGGTAATTATACTATCTTTTCCGATTCTCGGAGCGCTCTCCAGTCTTTGCTTGACCGGTCAACCCGTAATCCTTTGGTCTGTGCTCATTCAACAGTCCCTCTGCTTGTTACCTGCGCAGAACCACAAATTGAGTTCTGTTGGGTTCCCTCCCATGTAGGTTTCCTGGCACGAACGGCCGCATGGGAAGCCAAACGGTGGCAGGCACATGGGGTGTCGTGTGCCCTATACCTTCCTCCTGAGCACTGTGCTCCTGGGCCATTTCCCTGCTACAGATTTCTCCATCTCTTTGCGTCGGGGCCTCTCTGGCTGGTAGTCATGTTGGGCGGAGGATGCTCGTGGCGCAAACTTTTCGAATGTCAAACCCGTTTTGGCCTGTTGCGTCTTCATCTAGTTAGGAGGAGTCGTCTCCTGGAGGTGTCCTGGCTCGATTGCGTCTGGGTCATACAAATCTCACCATGGATTTCCTATGTCGCGGGGGCTCCCTCGACCTGCCCATTTGTCCTCCCACAGTCTTTCATCTCTTTGTGGATTGCGTTGCCATCTAGACCCTTAGAAGCAAGTTCTTTCCTGACGTCGCTACTATACCTCTTCAGAACATATCCGAATCATTGCATTTTTGCCTTCCTATTGGAACTGAACATCTTGTATAAGATCTAACCATCTCAGCCTTGTTCCTCTTTCGTTCCGTTAGGGATTTCAACTGTCGTTAGTTTCCTAACACGAGTATAGCCGCATTCTTGTGTGCTGTGATCCCTGTACATCCACTCAAAAAAATTATTATTATTATTATTATTATTATTATTATTATTATTATTATTATTATTATTATTATTATTATTATTATATTATTATATTATATATTAAAAGGTTCAGGCACAATATCTCAAGATGAAAGAGAAAAAATAAAGAAAACAATTGGAGGTTGTTGCTGCAAACGGAATGTGTCTTCAACCGTTTCAAATGTAGTGAAAAGTAATACTAATTATGAAACTGATCCCTCGGTCTTTTCGTTAGAAATACGTAAGTTTGGATCATTCCTAATTGAGGTTTTAAGTGTTGAAAATTTGCCGTTCCAGGAATTATTATTATTATTATTATTATTATTATTATTATTATTATTATTATTATTATTATTATTATTATTATTATTATATTATTATTATTATTATTATTCTAACTTCTACTACTACTTTTGGTACTATTACTTCCAGCGCTATCAGGTCCAAAAGCTAAAAAATTGAAGACCAAATGTGGTTCCATAAAGAATATTTCTGGCAAACTTCCTTTCGTCGTTCTAAATAAGATAATGGATACAACAACACCTTCAACATCTTCGACAAAACCTTGTAAGTTGGTTTTAGTTTCTGTCTAGTGTTTTTAATTATTATTATTATTATTATTATTATTATTATTATTATTATTATTATTATTATTATTATTATTATTATTATTATTATTATTATATTATTATTTAGGTTTTATATATTATATTATTAATTATTATTAAATTATTTAGGTTTTATGGATTTGCAACAGGCGTATGATAGGATTAATAGGGAAGCTCTATGGCAGGTGTTAGTAATATATGGTGTTGGTGGTAGGCTTCTGAATGGAATCAAAAGTATGTATGACGATAGTGAAACTTGTGTAGGAATAAATGGTGTCAAAAGTGATTGGTTTAATATTAAAAGCGGAGTGAGGCAGGGATGTGTTATGTCCCCTTGGTTATTCAATTTGTATATGGATGGGGTTATGAAAGAATTAGAGATGGGGATGGCAGAAATGGTGTTAGAATGAATGGAAGAATGGAGGGTGCCCTTACCCATTATATGCGGATGATTTGTTTTGTGTGGTGAATCGAAAGAGAGTTTGAGAGGATTGTAGAGAGATTTGGCAGGGGTGTTTAAAAGGAGGGGTTTGAAAGTAAACGTAGATAAGATAAGGTTATGTTGTAAGTGAGGACATCTCGGTTTTGAAGTTATGTTAGATGTGTGAAGCAGCAGCTGAAAACAAGTGTCTGGGTTTAAATTTTAGGATATTATTTTCATTCGAAGGGAACGCGATATGCAGAGTGTAGTAGGGAAATTGTGAATGGCAGGAAGGTGTCTGGTGCAATTTAATCGTTGGTGGATGTAAAGACTAAGTCTGATGGCGCTACGTCTTACATGAGGGTACGTTGTTACATGGTGTAATGTATAGTAGTGGATATGGTCTGGAATAAAGAAAGTATAGATCTAAATTCGATGTGTTCAATCTTTAGGGGCGTGTTTAGGTGTGAGAAGAATTGATTTAATATAGAATGAACGTATTAGAGAGTTTGTGGTGTGTGACGAAAGGGGTATATGAGAGAATAAATGAAAGTATGTTGAGCATGGTTTGGTCATGTGGAAAGGATGAATGGATAGTAGGGTTAAGCGGATTTATAGTGGTGAGTGTGTTTGGAATTCGACCGGCTGGGGGACTGAAGAAAAAGGTGTATTGAGTCAGTAAGGAATGTCTGGAGGAGAGAAGATGGAGTTTCCTCAGAAGCCGAGAAGAAAGGTGCATAATAGGAGTGAATGGCGGGGTTTTGTGAGGGGTTATGGTTGTGGCCCATCTGGATCCAGAGATGAACCCTACACTAGCGATATGCCATAGTGAGGGTCCGTCGCGGTCTCATGAAGCTCTAGGGTGGATTTTCTGACTGCGACGAGTTCACACTAATAGGTATATAGGGGACGGAAAGGCTGTTCTTTCTTTTCGACTTGTGTCTTATTCTTCTACTACTATTCTTTTCCGATGCATGCCATGCACCTTATCTCCAGTCATGGATGAAAAAAAGGATGATGATGATGATTATTATTATTATTATTATTATTATTATTATTATATTATTATTATTATAATTATTATTATTATTATTACTATTATTATTATATTTACTCAGAACTGAATTTGATACGAGTTTCGATATGCAACATTGATATCCATTTAGTTTTTGTAATTACATAAAAGTTGATTCATTCATTCGAGTATAGTAGTAACAGGGCCATTCCGTTCGAAAATGACCGCGACCTTTTTTGACCTTTTCTGACCGCGACCTTTTTTTGAGCTCGAATTTTTACCTGACCTTGACCTTTTTTTGGCGTTTACCTTGGGCCTTGACCTTTTTTTCGACCAACCCTTTGGTCTTCCATGGGTAATTTTGGCCCAAATTTTTTACCTACCCTTGTCCTTTTAGGGTAAGTCTATTTTTTGAGAACCCTAATTTTTTGAGAACCCTAATTTTTTGAGAACCCTGATTTTTGAGAACCCTAATTTTTTGAGAACCCTAATTTTTGGCTACCCTATATTTTTTATGGCAACCCTATTTTTGCAACCCTTCGAAGAAGGGTTGCGCCAACGTTGCGTCAGCAACCGTTGTACGTACCCCGCCCTAATTTTTTCGACCATGGGTCAATTTTTTGCCCACGGTAATTTTTGGCTACCCTTGGGTCTTCCATGGGTCAATTTTGGCCACGTAATTTTTTGGCTACCTTTGGTCTTCCATGGTCAATTTTGACCCACGGCAATTTTTGGCTACCCTTTGGTCTTCCATGGTCATTTTGGCCACGGTAAATTTTTCCTACCCTTTGGTCTTCCATGGGGTCTCAATTTTGACCCACCCTAATTTCGACAACCCTTTGGTCTTCCATGGGTCAATTTTGCCCCACGGTAATTTTTGATCTTCCTTTAGGGCTTAGCCCTATTTTTTGATTTCTTACCTTGCTTGACCATGATATTTCGGCCTTGACCTTACCAGATACCATGGGTCTTTTTTGCCCACGCCAATTTTTTGCCCACTCGTGTCCACCCTTCACATATTTCGTTCCTAACTTGTACGCCATGTATGGACCTACCCTAACTTGAACACCTACCCACGTGCGGCGTGCGCACACACACACACACACACACACACAACACCACCACACACACACACACACACACCACACACACACACACACACCCACACACTTACACTTATACAGACATTCACCTATGCCACTTATACACACATTCATATGACACTTACATTTACCCATAGACACTTACATTTTTACACTTATACTCACGTACAAGCACACTGCCAATCCTTTGGTCGTCCATGGGTCAATTTTGACCCCCGGTAATTTTTTGTCCTTCCTTTAGGGCTAGCCCCTTTTTTGATGTCTTAACCTTGTTTGACCATGATATTTCGCCTTTGACCTGCCATATACCATGGGTCAATTTTGACCACGGTAATTTTTGGTTGATGGTTCCCAACCACCGTAAGAAGTATCTAGTGATGTTCTTTAGTGTTCTATGAGTATTCTATGAGTGCCAGGTGAGTGCCAGGTGAGTGCCAAGTGATGTGCCAATGAGTGCCAAAGTGAGCCAAATGAGGCCAAGTGAGTGCACATATGCCAAGTGAGTTGCCCACATGTGCCGAACGAGTTGCCATTTTCAAGTCTGTTTCTAGCCGTTCCCTGAGCAACCGAATAAGCCCCAATATATTTTCTAACCCCTAGTTATAAGGTATGAGCGAATCGATTGTGTACATTTAACAATCTTGCTAGAATGCTTACCTACTATATTTAGTATTTTTCTAACACTTATAGCATAGCAGAATATATATCTATATATATCTACACATTTGAGACAGTGACCGCAAAGTTCAGAGTCCGCTCCGCAGGTCAAGCCCCTCCGTCTATATACCGCCGCCGCGTTTGCGCCCGCAGGCGCAATATTCACCGCCCGCCGCGCGTGCGCCCGCAGGCGCATATTTCCGCGTAACCGTCGCCGCGTGCGTCCCGCAGGCGCAATATTTCCGCGTAAACCGTCGCCGCGTGCGCCGCAACGCAAAGATCTCCGCGTTGAACGAAAAATATTGATATCATGTAAACTTATTCAAAGAATTTCGTTTCAAATATACTATGAGTCATTTTTTACTACAATTGTACGAAATTTTATAAAAACATATACTTTACATACCTTAAAGCAAAAGCAGTAAACAATAGAGGTGTTATACGTAACACCAGATTAGTATAGCCTTTGTTTTACTGCTTTACTGCTTTAACTCTAACTATTTTTACTGCTTTAACTTTCTGCTTTACTGCTTTAACTTTCTGCTTTACTGCTTTAACTTTCTGCTTTACTGCTTTAACTTTCTGCTTTACTGCTTTAACTCACATACATTACATACCTTAAAGCAGTAAAGCAGTAAAACAATAGAGGTGTTACCTAACACCTAGAGGGATTAGTACGCTTTTGTTTTACTGCTTTACTGCTTTAACTTTCTGCTTTACTGCTTTAACTTTCTGCTTTACTGCTTTAACTTTCTGCTTTACTGTTTTATCTCATATATTTATTAACATTATGTTTTCTTTTATATTTTTTATTTTTGTTTTATTACTTTTTATTTATTATTTCTATTTTTATTTTTGTTTTAATACTTTTTTATTTTTAATTTGTAATGTAAGAATAAAAACACACAGAGTTTCTGTTATATAAACATTTTATTTTAATAAAATTGTACGAAATTTTATTAAAAACATATACTTTACAACCCTTAAAACAGTAAAACAGTAAATCAATAGAGGTGTTGCTTAGCAACAAATCTATTGATTTACTGCTTTACTGCTAATTAAACTCATTATTTCATATCTACTTGCCTATTATGGATGTGGAGAAATTTACGTTTCGAAGTCCGGCTACATGTCTTGTAGCTGGGCCGACAGGATGTGGTAAAACCTTTCTATTATTAAATATTTTAAAGGAAATGGAGATTTTTGAACAAAACCCTGTAAAAATAATATGGTGTTATAATGTTTATCAGGAAAAATTTAAAGAATATAAAGATGTGATTCAATTTCATGAAGGCATATACGATATTAGATCGCTGGGGAACAATATACAAGGCCACAAAATTATTGTATTAGATGATTTAAATGCACAAATTGAATTTGGAAATAGCAGAAGCGTTTACAGGTTTATTTTCACCATCTAAATATCTCTGTGTTTTTCATAACGCAGAATATTTTTCATCAAAGCAAAGCATATGCGAAGTGTTTCTTTAAACACCACAGTATTTACTGTTGTTTGGACAGAAGAAGAGACATGAGTCAAATTAATGTATTGGCAACTCAAATGTTTCCTCTTCAAAGAAAAGTTCTTAAAAGTATATAAAAAGGTTATTCTATCCCCCACGGTTATTTGATGTGTGAACTTCACCCAAAAAACACGCACAGAGTGCTGCTCCGTACCAACATTCTTCCCTATGAGATATAAACTGTATACATACCTGAAAAATGAGTGCTCTAGTTGCAAAGTATTTACCTCTTATAAAAAAATTTAAAAAGTTGAAACCATCTGAAAACTAAACAATTAGGGAGGATGAGAATTCATCCAGGTGTATGTGAAGTCTTGTTTAAAATCTGTATAAAAGGAAATGGTTCTTTAAACCAGGCCTCAGAAGTAAAGCTACGTCGTTATAGAAGCATCATTAAAAAACTCTCCCTCAACATTAAAAATTTGAAAAATAAAAAGAAGTTACTACAGAGAGGGGGAGGAGTATTCCTGCCATTACTCTTCTCCGTTATAGCTCCCCTGATAACTAAGTGGTTGTCCCCATAATGAAGAAGGTTGCTGTACTTCCATATAATGAGTATGAGAAAATGAAGTATAATAATACAGCATCTGTACAGATTCAGTTCCTCAGATTATCATTCACAACCTCAATATGGACCAGTTATTGCCGCACACTGCGCAAAATCCACAATCACAGTTTTCATTCACAACCCCCATACACGCAGATATTACAGCCCAATGCAATGACATTGACATTACAACCTCTTTCACATCAGCAGCAACAGTTGCACCCAACAGATTCCTTATATGTGAACGATCATTAATCTTCCAAGCAGCCCTACCCTCCTAGCTTAATGATCCTAAAGTTGAAACAGATAACCAAATATGAGAAAAGAAGTGTACAGGATATTAAATCAGACATTAACATCCATGAGGAAACGCATCTTATACCAGGATGCCATACAAAAATGATAGATGCTTAAAGGACTTGCACCTACAATCCATCCCTACGTTCCCGGTAACCGATGATGTAGATATACCTAATGAAGTAAAACTTGAAGTGAAAAATGAAGATAAATTTAAAAATATCCTAGAGGAGAGCTTACCTAATAGAGTGCGTAAATCAGGAATAGCTTTATATAATATTTTAAAAGACCAATTAACTTTGAATGAAGCAGGACAGATCGTAATTGATGATGAAATAGTTAAAGGATCAAATATTGTGGATTTGATAGCTGATCTCTCCCGTAAACTGAGAAAGGACCTGTAAAAGGAGAATGATATCAAACAAGAACTTCAGACTATTAATTTCCCCAGAACTTTAATCTTAAATACAAGCCGATTAGCAGACTTGGATAATATACCCATGACACCTAGACCTGATTCAAGTCCATCAGGCACTTCTTACGCGTCAGATAAATTTAAACGTGTTACCAGAGCACGACTAAGAAAAACACCTTATAATAGGTCTAGTTGGATTAAATCGTAATTATGTATTATCACATATTTATTTAGTTGTAATGTTTGTGTATAAATAAATGTTATTTTAAATCTTTTTCTCTTTCTTTATCCCTTGTGACCTAATATCACATTTTTTGACAAATATATATATATTATATATATATATATATATATATTATAATATATATATATTATATATAATATATATATATATTATATATATTATATATATTATAATATAATATATATATATATAATATATATATATTATATATATATATATATATAACGCTTACACGTGTGTCAGTAGACAACATGGCGGCGAAGGAGGTAGTTGATAAGTATTACTTCAATCTGAGGGAGCCAAATAGTTTTGGGGGCTTCACTAGGTTTGCTTTAAGGTATCCTAATATTGAGAAAAAAGAGTTAAAAGCATATTTAGAGGGTGAAGAGGCATTTACTCTACATAAACCTGTAAGGAAAAAATTTCCTACACGGAAAACCATATCTCCGCAGCTCGATAGCATATGGCAGTTAGATTTATCGGAAATGATTAAATACAGCTCTTATAATGAAGGTTTTCAATATATACTTTTTACAATTGACGTATACTCTAGATACTTGTGGTTGAAACCAATAAAAGATAAAAGATCAGCTACAGTTGCCGATGCTGACTTGAAATATAAGAGGACGAGCGGAAGAACACCTAAATTCATTTTGGAACAGATTCAGGAATGGAATTCAAGGGGCAGAGTTCAGGAGATGCTCTGGAGTATGGTATAAGCTATTACAATACATTTTCCGTAAACAAAGCGGCAATAGTTGAAAGAGTCCAACGTACTATTAAAGAACGCATGCATAGATATTTTACTAAAATGAATACTTTTAAATATATTGATATACTGGACGATCTGGCTTATTCTTATAACAGGTCTTACCATAGAACTATAAAGTCAACTCCTTTAGAGATGTCAAAAACTAGAGGACGTATGGCACATATGGGTGAAAAAGAAAACAAAATAATAATTCAGGAATAAAGGTTAACGATTATGTAAGAGTTTCTCGAACAGAAGAAAGGTTTAGAAAAGGATATGAATCCGGTTGGACTACGGAAGTTTTTAAAGTCCACAATATCCAACCATTCAGTCGTGATAGTTTAAAGTTATATTATCTGGAAGATTTAAATGGTGAAAAAATAAAAGGCGGATTTTATAAACAGGAAATACAAAAAAGTAAGGTTCAATCCTGTAACTCATGAATATAAAATTGAAAAAATATTAGCTACGAGAGGTAAAGGAAAAAATAAGCAGTTACTTGTGAAATGGCGGGGATATCCGGCCAAGTTTAATACTTATATAAAAGCAAGTGAAGTTAAGAATCATTAATCAGTTGTCATTATAATCATGGAGTGTTTGTCCCCATTATATAACGCTGCCTTCTTCAGCCTCCTTGGATTTACATCCTGATAATAAACTCTCGGATTTTACAACTGTGCTAATGAATCCTATACAACTTGAAAGAGAGGCATACGAAGTAGGATTATGTGAAATGATATTAAATACGGACATAGAAAATTTACCTCACAATCTATTCTGGATGACGGTGTACAGAAGTGTAGAATGTGTTGAAACTATATTACAAGTGGAAGATACTCGTT
>JABUQX010011834.1:12500-27198 GCA_015478945.1 Trachelipus rathkii | reverse complement strand
TGGTATATTTTTTTATTCTCAAAAGCAAGCGAAAAAAAATAGTTGAAGGGAATGATCCAATATTGGAGATTTTGGGACCCCATTTTAGCCCCCATGTAAAAATGGACATAAAATTCTTAATTTTCAGACAATTTTGATGGGGATAAGAGCAAACCGCAGCTTTTTTTGATCTCTAAAACATCATTTTCGTGTTTTTTTTTTTAGGTGTCTGTAGTCATTGTTTTGGCATTTTCATTTTTTCAGAACCATTTTTCTTGACATTTTTTCTTATCAACTTCTACAATTTTTTTGAAATTAATTCAAACTTGAAATATGCATAGATGGGTCCATTACGCACAAAAGTCACGAATTAGTTTTTTGATTTTTTGAAAATTGTGCTCAGCAATGTCGAAATTCAAAACAACCTACTTTTGTTTTTTTTTGTTTTTTTAATAGATCCTGAGCACAATTTTAAAAAAACCAAAAAACTAATTCTTGACATTTGTGCGCAATGGACCCATCTATGCATATTTCAAGTTTGAAGTAATTTCGAATAATAATTGTAGAAGTTGATACGAAAAAATGTCAAAAAAAGTGGTTCTGAAAAAATGAAAATGCCAAAACAATGACTACAGATACCTAAAAACACTCGAAAATGACGTTTTAGAGGTCAGAAAAAGCTGCGGTTTGCTTCTTCCCCAACAAAATTGTCTGAAATTTATTAAGAATTTTATGTCCATTTTTAGGTGGGGCTAAAATGGTGTCCCAAAATCTCCAATATTGGATCATCCCCTGAAACAAAAAAATGTTTTACTGTACCTGTAAGCACTAAGCTGAGGCAGACTCGAAATTTTGAATTTTACTGCTGGAGTCGGAGTCGGAGTCGAAATTTTTTGTTTGAGTGGAGTCGGAGTCGAAAATTTTTTTTTAAGTTGAGTCGGAGTCGGAGTCTAAAATTTTTGTTTAAGTGAAGTCGGAGTCAGAGTTGAAAATCCAAATTTGAATTTAAGGAGTCGGAGTCGCGGAGTCAAAAAATTTATTTTACGACTCCGCAGCCCTGCTTACCACAGACCGTTCCCAATCCTCACTACACCCTATAGCTCTTCTAAATAACACCCCCCTTCCACTTAATAAAACTCCAAAAATTTTAGGCCTTACATATGAGACACATCTGACATTCACCCCACATATGGAACAAATTACATCTTCCACCATACGTAAACTAAACACTCTCCGAACACTTTCCCAACATGATTTTAGCGACAGAAAACACACACTTATCACCACATATAAACAAACAACTTCACAGAACAACATTAAACTATGCTTCCCCTGGATGGTTCCCAGCAATAACAAAAGCCAACATAAAAAAAATTAAAAAAAAATTAAAACACCGCCCTTAGAATAATTACTGGTTGTACCAAAACAACCCCCATCCACCATCTACAGAACGAAACCAAAATTCTCCCTATCACTTCCCACTTAGAGATGGTAGGAACACAATTTTACCAGAAAACCTTAAACCCATCCCACCCTTGTCACCAAATATTCAACAACCCCATCCGTCACAGATTAAAACTCCCTCCCTCCTCACCCTCCAAACTCTATAATGACATATATAACATCATTCCCCCCCCTCCCCCAACAAAACTTGGCTCTCTCATATACATACCCATCTCACTAGCATTCAGCTACAAAATCGCCCTAACAACAAAATTTTAAAATCCCAACCACCAAAAATTTCTCCTGCTGAAAACTCACTATCCAGAAGAGACCAAGTTAATCTCGCTAGGTGCAGATCAGGACACCACCCAAAACTATTACATTATAAATTTAAATTTAAACTAGATAACGTCACTTCCCCCACATGTACTAGATGCCATAACCACCCAGATACAGTAAAGAACCTCCTTCTAAATTGCCCAGCTCTCGACGCCCCCCGAACTGCTTTTCTATCACATCTGTTGAAGACCTGTGGAAACGCCCAAAGGATGCGGCCGGCTTTCTGGATAGAAATATATATATGTATAGTAGTGCAATTTAAAACGATGTATAATATAATATATATATATATATATATAATAATATATAATATATATATATATATATAATATATAGAATATAATTATATATATATATATAATATATATATAATATATATAATAAATAATATATATTATATATATATATATATATATTATATATATATATTTTGGTGGTTCTCATTTAGCATTTCATTTGCAGTCGTCTTTTTCGTTTAATCAGTTTTAGGGTCTAATTAGTAATGGGATTTATCGGATCATTATATTGTTCTATGTAAAATTAAATTAGTGGAGGCTTGGATGGAGAGGAAGGTGATAAGGAAGGAAGTGGGTAGAAATTAAAAGTGAGAAGTTAAGCTGAACAAGTAATAAGGATAAGATCTAAGAACACTCGCAAAGTAAAATCAGCTTTTCGAAATGTGAACAAGTTGAAACCTGAACAAATATGGGAGGCAATATGAAGGAAGCAGTGTTGTTAGCAGTTTGCAAAGGAAGTGATTGGATGTTGCTAAAGTAGGAGGTAAGAATCACAATTTTGCAAATAAAAAACCCGTTTTGATACCCAATTAAAGGTGTAAAACGTGGTTGAAATGTTATTAAAACGTTGAGGTCTTCATACGAAAGATGCTTCACAAATTTCAAAGGAGGAAAAAAGGAATGCTAAAGGTGCCATATCGTAGTGAGGAACAAGAAGAGTAAATGAACCATATTGGAAGGAGACATGAATGAGGACTTACAACTAAAATAGGAAGCTTTTTCTGGAAGGCAACGGGGAAGGTTGGAAGTTTAAAGAATGAGAATAAGCGAACCTGGTATAGAATAGAAGGAATAGGGATGGTGCTTTTGATTTGGATGATATGAAAGGGGAATCTGTGGAGTTTAGTGTCGCATAGAAAAATTTTTCACGAATCTGAATAAAATATTAATAGGTAATGAGTTTCTGATTTTGAATGTATTGTGGGTGTATGCGGGGCAAGAAAGGAATAGGTATTTTTGGGGATTGAGGTTATTACAAGGAAGGAAGTAATGGGGTAGGAGTGAGAAAGTTTTGAAAAAGAATTGGTAAATCTGCAGTATAATATGAAAATTTACTGCGTGAATGATCAAAACGGAGGCTGAGATAGTGATTGACCTGAGAATTATGAAAAAGTGTTCTGTAAATAAAGCCGTGTTATGGAGGGTCGTTTCGCAGAATTGGAGAGAGCAGTAATAGTACCCCTATTATAAGCGTGGGTTAAGGAAAATAAAGGAACTGTTAAGGAATTAATAGGGGAAAAATTTAGGTTATTGATAAAGTGTATGTGAGGGAAAATATATTTGCAGGGTATTTTTTAGTCGAAAGAGTGCGTCGAGTGACTGATGCGACCCTGATTGGTGAAAGAAACCAACAAGTGCATTTAGAGTGGTAGGAGAGAAATGTGTGGATCCAAATCTTTACACTGAAACAATGACTGAGGGGAAAATGAGGGAGAAGAAGAAATAAATCTGTATTTAGTGTTTATGGAACATTTGCAAACTCGCGTATTATTTGATAGGATGATATAATAGGAAAGCGCTATGGAGGTGTTAGTAATATTATGGTTCGTTGGTGGTTAGGGCTCTGAAGAATATTAAAAGTAGTATGAAGATAGGAGGCGTGTGTAAAGAATAAATGAGTGTTCAAAAGCTAATTGGTTAATATTAATAGTGGAAGGAAGCAGGGATGTGTAATGTCTCCTTTTGGTTATTTAATTTGTATATGGAGGGTTTTATTGAAAGAATTAGAGAATGGGTTGCAGGAAATTGCGTTGTCAGACATGATGGGAGAATGGAGGTTGAGTGGAGGGTTTTGGCACCTACCTATTATATTGCGGATGATTTCGGTTTTGTAATTGTCGTGAATCGGAAAGAGGCCTGAGTTAAGAGTATTATAGAGAGATTTGTTAGGGTGTGTAAACAAGGAATTGGTTTGAAAGTAACATAGTAATAGCAAGGAGTCCTCATGGTTGTGAGTGAGCGATAGTCCTCGATGTGAAAGTTAGTTAATGATGTCCGTGAGCAGCTGCGAGCAGGTGTATTCTGAGTTTTAAATATTTAGGATATATGTTGGCATGAAAAAGGAAACGGATGACAAGAGTGTTTTTGTAGTAGAGAAAGTTTGAATGGTTAGGAAGGTGGCTTGCGGTTTGCAAATTAAATCGTTGGTTGGCATGTGAAGGACTAAGTCTACGAGTTGCCGCTGGGTCTTCATGAGGTATCGTTGTTACCTATGTGTTTTAATGCCTATTATAGTGAGGACTATGGTCTGGAAATAAGAGGTTATATATATCTTTAAAGTTCAACGTGTTTCAGTACTGGACAACCTTAGCGGTTTTTACCGTGTGGAAAAAGAATTGAAAATGAGAGGAATGAAACGTTATTAGAGCAGAGATGTGGTGTGAAAGAAAGCGTGTAAAATAAAGAAAAAAATGAAGTAGTTGAGATTGCGTAGTTGTATGCTGAAGGAGGAAATGAAGTACGGTTTTGTTTAAGCCGGATGGTATAGTGCGCAGGTTGAATTGGGCAATCGACCGGCCGTGGAGACCGAAGAAAAAATGGATGGATGCAGTGATGAATGCCTGAAGAAAGTAAGTCTGTTGATTTGTAAAGAGGCGGAAGAATGGGGCCCGTTGATAGGAATGAATGCAAGCGGTGTGGTGAGGGCGCGTGGCTGTGGGCCCACCTGGGTCAAGGGTATGAACCCTGCACCTGACGATTTACATAGTATTAGTGAGGATCCGTCGCAGGTCCCATGAAGCTCGTAGGGTGGATTTTTCTGACGGCGACGGGATTCCCGCTAATTGAATAGAGGCGGTAAGGCTGGCTTTTCTTTTCGGACTTGTCATGTTCTTCATTACTTTTCTCTTTCCGATGCAATTAACGCACACCTTACCCTCATCTTGGGGGGATGAGAGGAGGATAATAATAATAATAATAATAATAACGTAAAATAAGGCTACGTATTTATATATATATATAATAACATAATATATAAATACTATATATAAGAAATTATAATATATATATATAAATTATAATATATAATATATCGAGGAAAGGACACCAATGAAACTGGTTGCAGTCCAAAAACTGTCGGAAAAAGACAGATTTAGTATTGATTTTATTGCTATAGAGGTTGGAATATCATCTAAATATTATCTCAAATGGAATTTGAATAAAGAGAGTATTAAACACTTAATGATGAACAGAATCAAACATAAAACATGGATCAACCTTTTGAAAAATATTCACCCTGAAGGTTCAAAAGGTTAGTAGTTTTCTGTTTATTTGTATTATCATTAATGCCTGCATGTGTTATTACGTATTTCAAATTAGTAATTAATCATTAAGTATGAAGTAATGGTCATATTTACATGTGTAAATAATTTTATCATAGTATTTTTGAATGGGTTTTTCACTCCACCATTATTTTTATTTTATAGCTATGAAATCAAATATATGTACGCAAATGTTTTCATTTCAAATATAAGTTATAAGAAAAGGTTCAAGTCGTTTTTAGTGGCATAATTTTAGGAATGGGTGTAAGTCTCCTTCAGTGGCACTCGGTTTTTAGTAGGAATAGACATCCCATTTTTTTTATTCAGAGATGAGGTTGTAGTTGGAATCTTTTATCAAACAATTTTTTTAAATTATAGTGGAAATTGGGCTCGTATAATAAAATGGGGATTTAACAGTTTTGATTTCTTTAATCGTGACTGACATCTCGTGCTAATATTTACATAATGAATTGATAATATCTGGCATTTAAGTTAAAGGAATATTTTGAATAAAGTAGAAATTTATTTATATAAAAAGGGGAAATTGTAAGAAGTTAATGTAGTTATAAAGTTGGATTTGATAATTGTAATGGTAATTTTTCCAGTACGTATTTAGGCAGTGTTATTGCTTATGTTATTTCGAGGATTGATATTTTTGTTTAAATAGCCAAAGTTTTTTAAACCAAATTTGTAAAATCCAGCTATATTTTTTTCTTTCAAAATTTCCCTTTATAGGAGAAGATGCTGTTCTTCTGTATTTATTACCCCTGCTGCTAAAACCCAAAAAAGTCGCACTTCCATCCAAAAAGAATACAAATTGGAAACCTTCGAAAGGTGACATGCAAGAGGCTTTCATGATTCATGCTCTGGTAATTTTATTATTTAGTTTTATATTATACTTTTTACTAAATTAAAAATATATTCCCTTTTTACTTTTATTACTCACAATATCCCTTAAAAAGTTAAAATGTTAATTTTATGATTTATTCCATTTTAATAATGCATTTCTTTTTCAGAATGCTGAGGATATTAGTATTATGATTTATTCCATTCTAATATTAATGCATTTCTTTTTCAGATTGCAGATGATATTCCTAACATCATTTCTCGAAGACAGGAAAAGCTTGGGGAGATGTCATTACACATGCAGCCATTTGTAATTATTGAGGGAGAAGATCTTCTGAATGCAGTGCATTACTACGTGGTTATGAATAAAGTGCTATACAGATTTGATTCACCCTTAAATGCAATTGAAAACTGCTTTAAAGCTTTTCATGTTTTCCACCTTCAATACCCTATGGAATCTGAAAGTGTTTGGTTATTTATACAGAAGTTCTTTTTTGAAATTACAACTGAGTGGGATAAGACAGTTTCTGATGTGTGCGAATTAATTTCAGATATAACATCATATAATACTGACGAAATTTCGGATTAAAATTTTGATAACCTTAAAATTTATAGTTAGAAAATGGAAATTGCTAAATTTAGTTTTGTTTGCTTTTATTGTAAGAGAAAAGTACCTAGTGATTCTAGTTTGATATTACATTTGCAAGTTTTTCACCCAGAGCAGTATTCTCAAAGTAAATTTATATGTGGGCAAGGTAATTGCCAAAAGCAATTTTGTTTAAAATGGCCCTTTAAAAGACATTTGAAAAAACATCTTTCCAATTTAAAAGTTATAAACTCTAATCAAAATTACAAAAAAACAAAACAAAATTCACAAAATGATTTTATTAGTTCTAATAATGATAATCTTTTAGAGTCTTCAAGCGGTGCTTCCAGTAACATTATTCAATCTACTTTAATACGTCAAAATATTAATCTATCTAATGATAAATTTTCTCATCCTTTAGAAATGAAAGACGAATGTCAAGTCTCTTTTTTAGAATATGATGTTTCAGCCCTACAAAGTAAATTCGAGGAAGAAATTCTGCAATTTGTCTCTCAAAAATTTCATAATGATTTTGCATCAAGAAAGAAAATTAGAGAGGAAATATTCCAAGCTGAGAATTTAATTTTTAATTCATCATTCTTGCCCTTGCTTAAACACAAAATTCTTTCTACTTTTCGTGATATGGACTCGCATGCTCTAGAACAGGTTTTTAATAGCGTTCAAAATCCATTTTCAGTATTTCGTACTGAATTTTTAACTTTAAAGTATCTACGTAAAAAAGAGGTGTATGTTGATCCTCAGCTTATAACGATAGGATATAAAACCAAACTGAAGAAATATAAACTTAAAACAGTCATAGAAAAAGTTCCCATTCGTATTTGTTATATTCCTATTATCGATACCTTAAAATGTTTGTTCTCGATGGACAACGTTTATGATATTGCATGTAAATACATGGATTCTTGTTCAGAGTCTGTACTTTTAAATGATATTAGTAATGGGAATATGGCCACTAGTAAATTAAATTACCCAGGAAGAAGAATTTTTCCACTCCTTCTTTACTATGATGATTTTGAATGTGGCAATCCATTGGGTTCACATGCTGGTAAGAACAAAATAGGAGCATTTTACTTTTCTGTTCGATGTTTTCCTAAAGAGTTTCAATCGCGATTAGAAAATATTTTTTTATTAATGTTATCTTATTCATCAGATATGCGAATGTTTGATAACGAAATTATTTTCAACAAGATGATAAAAGATTTAAATTATTTGCAAGCAGAAGGTATTGAAGTGAAAATCGGTAATGGAAACTTTAAAATTTATTTTCAACTGATATCACTTATTGGTGATAATTTAGCTATGAATACAATTGGAGGGTTTGTTCAAAGTTTTAATGCGAATTATTACTGTAGGCATTGTAAAGCGAGTAAGGAAATCTTGCAAAGACAAATGACGGAAGACATTTTATTACTGAGGAGGAAAGATGAATATGAAAGAGAGGTATTATTAAATACGCCTTCAGAAACTGGTATAAGATCTGAATGCATTTTTAATAAAGTTTCAAATTTTCATATATTGGACAATGTTATTGGTGATTTAATGCACGATATAACTGAGGGTGTTTGTAATTTTGATTTGAGTAAAATCATACTTTTTTATGTAAATGTAAATATTTTTTCACTTGAAACTTTAAATAATAGGATTCGTTTTTACAGTTACGGAGAAAATGAAGCTGCAGTACCTTGCATAAAACACGAAAATTTAGTCAAAGATTCATTAGGTTTTTCTGCATCGGAAATGATTTCCTTTGTAAATATATTTCCTTACCTTATAGGAAGTTATATACCATGCAGTGACAAACATTGGCAATTGTATTTGATACTTAGACAAATTTTAGATATTTTATTTTCAAGCACACTTCAAAAGGGAATTCATGTTTTACTGTCTACTCTTATTTCAGAACATCATGAAATGTATTTAAATTTATTTTCAGATTCTAATTTAAAGCCTAAACATCATTTTATGGTGCACTATCCGCGGATGGTTTGTGAATATGGTCCTCTTATTAATTTATGGTGTATGAGATTTGAAGCGAAACATAGAGAGTTGAAATTAATTAGTAATACTAGTCAGTGTAGAAGAAATCTACTTAAAACAATTGCTACTAAATATCAATTAAAATTTTCTTATCGTTTAATTTCCAACAGATGTTTGGATGATACTCTTGTCTGTGGAGAAAAAATAAATGTAATGGATTTTCCTGAAATAGTACGTCTTAATGCAAGTTTATCAACTTATGGGGAAAGGTTTAATGCTTATCGTCGTGTTATTTTTAATGGCCGTACCTATAAATCAAAATATTTTTTGTTTAATGCACTTAAAGATGATATGCCAATATTTTTTGAAATAATTTACATTTTTGTTTATGATCCTCCCCGTTTAATATTTTGTGGTAAGCCATACAGAACGCTTGAATTTAACACTCATTTTCATGCTTATGAAATTGAGAAACCCGAAAATAAAAGTCTATCACTATCATGTCTTTCCGAGTGTGTCGATTATAACTCCTATAAGTTGAATTTTATTGGTGGTAAAAAATTTTTAAGTGGAATCTTTAATATATGATAAATACTTTATTATTATGATTATTATTATTCTTTATGATTATTATTCTTTATGATTATTATTATTATTATGATTATTATTATTATTATTATTATATTCAGTTAAAAAATGTTCTGTAGTCTTTATTTTCGTTTCTATTATATAAATCATTTGCACCTGTTTTTTTTTCATCCTCTGTTGCCAATTATGTTAACACTTGAGCATTGAAGTACTTTCTTTGCTCTAATTATAATTTGTAAGCAATGTATATTTTGTTACATAAAATTTATTTCAAATATCTGAAAAGGTAAATGTAAAATTAACTTAACTCTGATTTACTTAATTGTGATAATTAGTAATTTAAAATCTGTAATTTCAATTACGATTATTCCTTACAAAAAAAATATAAAAAATTGCACAAGCATTGTATTTTATTTATGAAGATCATATTTTCTTTATCAGTTGTTAATATTTGGTTTTGAAAACTGATTAGTTAACGATAATTACAATTTGTAAGTTTAATGGAAAATTCACAGGCTAAAACTTTTTAATTTAATCGGAATAGTTAACGGTACAAATAACTTTAATATGAAACACATTTTTTTTGTGATATTAACCTACTGAAGAGCTCATTTTTATATAGAATTTTATTATAAAGAAAAGCTCAGGTGTTCAGTATCGATTGATCTGAGATTTTCTTTGTGATAAAATTAATTGTAAAAATTTAATCACTATTTAAAATGTAAATATAAAGGAAAATAGATTTGGTGATTCAGCAGATTATAGTTATTTGTACCGTTAATTTTTCCTAT
Source organism: Trachelipus rathkii (assembly GCA_015478945.1). NCBI lineage: Eukaryota > Metazoa > Arthropoda > Malacostraca > Isopoda > Trachelipodidae > Trachelipus > Trachelipus rathkii. The sequence goes on along the minus strand of JABUQX010011834.1, from coordinate 17,072 downwards.
TAATTTAACTTTTGGCAAGTGAATTCTCCATTATACCTACAGAGTTTAATTTTCCTAACTAAATCAGTATTTCGCTTTGACCAAATATTTACAGTGGATAAATAAAATATGATGATCATAAATAAATCAAATCAACAAAGTTTACTGTAGAGTACAGTAATATATTTGTTGCAACTAATATAAGAATGCTATAGTTACAAATCTTTTGTTCTAGTAGCCAAATTCTAGCTCAAATGGAAATAAATATGTAGTAAATCCAACGAAAATATTGCTGTTGTAACTAAACATTATTTAGTAAATCTAACCATATTTGTTGCTAAGGTAACCAATATTCCCACTTAGATTCCTAATAAATGTTTTGGTTAACCGAATCAAAATCTTTTGTCCTAGTGACCAAATTCTAGCACAAACAAATAAATATTTAGTAAATCTAACGAAACTTTTGCAGTTATAACTAAACTTTATGTAACTAAAAATAATTAATTAGTAAATCTAACCAAAATTCAGTTGCAATTGCCAAATTCCAAATTCCCACTTTGATTCCTAATAAATGTTTTGGTTAACCGAATCACAATCCTTTGTCCTAGTGACCAAATTCTAGCACAAACAAATAAATATTTAGTAAATCCAACGAAACTTTTGCAGTTATAACTATACATTATGTAACTAAAAATAATTATTTAGTAAATCTAACCAAAATTCAGTTGCAATTGCCAAATTCCAAATTCCCACTTTGATTGCTAATAAATGTTTTGGTTAACCGAACAAAATATTTGATCATGATAAATAAATCAAACAGGTTATTACAAATAAATTTTGATTGTGAGAATCAATAGTGTTGTTGATGCAACTAAAGTTTTGTGGTCCTTGTAACTAATTTCAGTTTTGTTGATGATGATTTGATAATCACAACCAAATAAATTGACTAAATGTTCGTTAGTGTAAGAAATATTTGGTTACTATTACCAATTTTTTGGTCACGGTTACACACCTATTTCGTTTATGGTAACAAAAACAGCTTGGTTATGTTAACCATAATTCGTGTGGTGCTATATTGACAAAAAAGTTTCGTTGTGACAATCACTTTTTGGTCTTATGCAAATAAATAATTTTCAGTGTACAAAAGACAAAAGAAATTCAGTGTTTATATATATATATATATATATATATAAATATTATAAATATTATATATATATATATATAATAATATAAAAATATATAATATATAAACTAAATATATAACTAATATAATAATATATACAATATTCATAATTATACATCATATAATTATACATACTATACGCGCCACACCTAACAGCTTATAATAAATATATTTATTATATATATATTATAATATATATATATATATAATTATATAATTATATATATTAAATATATTATATATAAACGGATTTGCTTGACCAGGGGGTTAGTCAAAGAACTATCACATTCAAAGAAAGATCGAACAAATGTAAACCGGACTAAAAAGTACCGAGAAAAAAAATAACAGGAAGCTATTTGAATCGGATATACTTTAGTAGCATCAGCATACATGAAGCTTAGAAGAAAAAGTAACGACCCTATTATTGATTCCGTACTTTCCAAAAATTTAGTAACGGAATAACGGAGTAACGATCGGGCTCTCTCTCTTATATATTAATATATATATATTGATAATATATATATATATATAATATATTTATATTATTAGTAGATATATATATATATATATATCTATGTAAAAAATATATGAAACATTGAGATATCAATATATATTCATACCATATTATTTTTTATAATTATATAAATATTATATATTTTTAATATATATATATATAATATACTACTATTATATAAATAAATAAAAAAAAAAAATATATAATATATTTATATATATAATATATACATTAGATATTTATATATATATATATATATATATATATAACTATATATATACTATATATATATATATATTATATAATTATTATTATTATATATTATCCTTCTCATTATTGTTTAAGTTCTTGGCTTAGGAGATTTTCTTTTATATTGTGTTTAAGTAGTTCTGGATTTAAAAAAAAATAAAAAAAATAAAAAATAATCGAGCAAGTACCGAAGAAAAGAAACTCTAGTAAAATAATATCCAAAGTAATAATAGGAGAAAGAACTTCATAACTAAAAATGGTAGCAAATTTAAGCTTAATAAATATTTTCTGTTTTCCTCAGTATAAAAATGTGACGATTTGTTAATTAATAATAAACTAATATTCTTTTTTTTCGTCAATTATTCGTAGATGAACATGATAAAATTTTACTGTTACGGACGTTATGCACTACCATTACCACAACCATCTCTACAAAAAATTAACTATTAATATATGATATATATATATATTAATAAAAAAATACATATATATTATATAATATATATATAATATATATTAATATATATATATTATATATATATATATAATATATATATATAATACTATATATATATATATATATTAATATAAATATTAAAATAAATAATATATATATTATATATATAATAATATATATATATATAATATATATATATTATATATAGTATATATAATATATATATATTTAAAATATTATAGTTATTATATAATATATATTATATATATATATATATATAATAATATATATAATATAATACCTATAATAATATATATATATATATATATATTATATATAATAATATTAAATATATATATACTATTAATATATATAATATATATATATATATAGTAATATATATATATAATATATATAATATATATATATATAATTGGATCTAACATTCGAAAAGCGCAACCTAATATTTTAACATTTTAATATATATATCATTCATAATTATATGATTACCATTATATTATATACGTAATTTATATATAAAACATCTAAACAATCCAATAAATTCATCGACAGAATTATCAAAATTAGCAGTAAAATGGTCACCCTGATAAGAAAAAAATTAATCATTATTCATATTAATGATTAATAGATAAGAGATCAATAGGCGAATTGTGGAAGTCTACATTGCGAAGTAGACCTCATTTATTCTTATGTATGAATAACGCATTTCCATTTATAGATATATCAAATCGATTGCAATCTTGTATATATAAACACTAAGCATATATAATGAATTATAAATAAGCCCGTAATATATAATATATTATTATATATATACATATAAGATCTATATATATATTATTATAAATTTAATATATATATAATATATAAATAAAGATAATATATATATTATATATATAATATATAATTTAATATATATATATATATATATATATATATATATATAATTATATATATATATATATATAATATAACATAATTATTATATATATATATAATATATAGTGCGTGAAATCAATGGTGTGTGTGTGTGTGGTTGTAGCTGTTTGTGAGTGTTCATTCGTGTTTAGTGTTGAAGTTGTTTGTTGCAATTAATGCAAGAGACAAAAGTGTTAAGGTTGGCTGGGAACATTTCTCTTCCTTTCGTTGCCCACTGGAAAACACCAATGATCTCCAACGTTATTTTCTTACTTTACGGTGAGCTTCTTGCATACTATATTAGGATACTTTAATGTTTTCCCCCACTGTTACACACAAACGTATCTTCAACAATCCACCACTTTTCTTCATTTTTAACAATTTAAGAGAGTCCGATCGGTAACGATAACGAGTTCCCTCATGATGTCAGCAGTGACAACTTCAAGAATAAAGCTTCATTCACTCGCACTTCATCATCTCTTTGGTAATTAGAGCTTCTCTATGTTGAAAAATCTCTTTCTTCATCAACATTCTTCAACATTACGGCGGCCTTTCCCTAATTTACTTATTGTTGTACGCATATCTTTCTCCTAAGTCTCATCTCTTTTTCTTTGGCTTTGTTTTCTCTTAACCCTGTCGGACCTATACCCAAATTGGTCAATGGGGGGAAAATGGGTTTAGACTTTTGTAAAAAAAAAAAAAAAAGAGTGTGGTTATTAGAGTTCCTTTAACGAATCCAACAAAACTTTAACCTAAGCCTAACATCCAAAACCTGAACAAACCTAACGCCTAACCTAGCCCGACAACCCTTAACAACCTACCTAACTAAAAACTTTTAACCCTAACCTAACTAACCTAACCTAACCTTACCTTAACCTAACCTAACCTAAAACCTAACCTAACCTAACCTAACCTAACCAACCCTTTTTTCCTGTAGACCATTCCGGTCTTACCATTGGGCCTAGGTTCCAAACCCCTGCTATCTTTTAGCTTCCACCTAAAGTGTGTTGGAGCCGATTGTTAGATGAAATGAATCCGAATTCAGATATGAAATAACTTGTATCTTTTGGGAATTACGATTAAATTCTCTTGATCTAATTCGTAAATCAGTGATATAGCCAAAATATTCGAGTTCTTCAACTCCACAAGTGTGAATATTCCCATAGGTTCTTCCACTTTCTCTGAATCATATTCATGGTGATTTTTAACATTCCCACCACAAATGTGATTCTTTCAGTTACAGGATTCTAG
>JABUQX010011834.1:0-5000 GCA_015478945.1 Trachelipus rathkii | reverse complement strand
TCCTCTCTCTCTCTCTCCTCTCTCTCCTCTCTCTCTCTCTCTCTCTCCTCTCTCTCTCTTCTCTCTCTCTCTAATAAGTTTGCTGATGACGAATTATTCTGTTAAAAAATATTCAATTAACTAACGAGTGTTTATTCTTCAAGATTTAAAATATTTTATATTAAGATTTATTATGTTTAGAGATTTTCTCAGCGGGCTTTGGTCAAATGTTACGGCTTGAGAAAATTTCAGCCTTGCGTTCATTCGGCCCGTGGGCGAAGAATCCCCACTCCTGCTTTAAAATTTTATTTCGTGTAAAAAACATGATTATCCTCGATATGAAGTAAGTAAATTTTCATTTTTAGTGTACCTCACAAAGACTCAATTTAGTGAACGTTCGAGGAATTGCTGACTCATTTCGATATTCCATATTATTTTCTTGGAGCAACTTGTGTTTTTTCGGAACATGCGCATAGAGCAATATTCCTTTGGATATAATATGACGAATCATATCATAATTTTTTTTTTTAAGTTTACAGTTCTAACAGTTCCTCAAGAATTTTACATAGCTGTGACTGTTATGAGACACTCTCACCAAACGTCTATCCGATTGTGTTGTTACCCTCTTCGTGTTAATAGCGTAAATAGTTTTTCGTTGCTACTTGATTAGTCTATAGATCTTACCTCGTGAAAGTAATGAGTGCTGTCTGTTGTAAATATAATTAAACACCAAGGTTAAAAATTGCAGTTTCCTGTTCTGTTTATTAGAGTACAATTAAGAATAAAAGATTTATTCACGTTTTGAATAGGACAATTTTTTTCATTTAAATGCGGTAAATTCACTTAAACACACACACACACACACACACACATGTTTATCCAAGGGAAAATATATTATTATATATTGTATAGATAGCTACGAATCGTTAAGTGCCTTATATATATATTATATAATAGTAATGTATATATTTGATAACATTTATAAATTAGGATAAGAGATTAATCTCGCTTTAATTAAAGTATTTTAACTAAGTTGAAATTAAAATAAATATGAGGACCAAAAAGATTTGTAATGCTTCACAAATTTAAAGACCAAAGCCCACATTTTTTTCGTGTCAATATCTGCGAAAATCTGAAACCGAAATTGGTGGTTCCACCACTAAATAGTACCGCTGGGTTCTTACTTGTAAATACAGATTACCCATTCACTACATACAGTGTTCGAAATAAATGTGTATATGTTATGTACGCATATTTGCATTATTCGTACTTCAAAACAGTACATTGTACCCGTTTAGTGTGTATTTTAAGAATATTTACATAAAAATTATTTAGGGACACTAAAGTCCTTAGATTCTTATAGAAAATATATGAGAGAGAGAGAAGAGAGAGAGATAGAGAGATGGAGAGAGATGAGAGAGAGAGAGAAGAGAGAGAGAAGGAAGAGAGAGAGAGAGAGGAGAGAGATAGAGAGAGAGAGAGGAGAGAGAGAGAGAGAGAAGATTCACTTTTACTCTCCATCTCTCCCTTTATATCTCAGATTTCTTTTTGAGATCTTTTTGTTAATATATACTTATTACTTATCAATGTCCGTCATGGGGTCATCACAAGGTCCCATCAGGATCATCCAACGAATATCCAACCACCCACGTCTTAATCAGGTCAGCCCAGAATCAAATTAATGTATTTAGTTTTTGATTGAACATTTTAGAGGTGGTAAGTCTTTATATACATCTATGGAAGTTATCATTTTCAAGATATTGAAATTAAAAATTAAATGTATTCTCTAGCTTTTTTTCACCGGGAGGAAAAGGATGACATTTTTCCCCTTTTAATATTATTATAATATATATTGATATATATTATTTATATATTATAGATATATATATACTATTATGATATACGTTCGTATTTTTACTATATTATATACGGTATTAATACCTATCATATGATTATTTATATATATATTATTATATAATATATAATATATATAAAGTATATTTAGTATATATAACTTTATTTTTGGGTTTAAAATTTCGGCAGGATTATAATTTTATTAAATAACGGTATTAATATATATAATATAATATATTTTGATTTATAAATTACTGCACTTATTAATATAATTCAGGGATTTTATATTATATTTATATTATATATATAATATATATATATATATGTTATTATTATATATTATTATAGTATTATTATATATATATAGGCTTATATTTATAGTTATATATAAATATATTAGATATATAAATATATTAGTATATTATATAGGAATAATATATTATATTATATATATTTAATATATATATAAGTAAAATATATATATATTATAGTATGATGATATATATATATATAATATATAGTATAATATATATAAAATATATAATGATTCCTCCACTAAAATGTGTGAAATCAAGTTAAATTCAAAGCTTTCCTCAACAGATTAGCATAATAAGTATTCTGTGAACAAAAAACTCGACTAGATTTTACAGCAGAAATTCAAAATCTAGAAATGATATTAATTATATTTTTAATTATTTAAATATATTACCTCGAATTTTCTTAAATTTATGTTAATATGATTAGGAGAGGAATGGGAAGCCCTAATTTCTAGATTGCTGTTCCGAATATACAGTGCGTTCGCTCAACTTACTTTAAAATTGTTTTAGTTTATTGCCATCTTAAGATAATTAGTGTTATCAATCCTGTTTTAATAATTTTTTTTATAGACGAAGTATGTAGTATGTGAGTGGGTAAAAATTATATGATATAGAATGGAATCATTACTTAAGTAAATATACGAATTGTCTCATTACAATCTTTATGCGCATATATATATGTGTATAATAATAATACTAGTAATATATATATATATATATATATATATATATAGATAAGTATATATATAATATATATAATTATATATTATATGATTATATAAATATAATATATATTATATATATATTATAGTTAATATATATAATATATATTATTATATATAATATAAATATATATATATATATATATAATATATAGATAATATATATATATAGTATACATATATATATAATATATATATATATATATATATATATATATATATATATAATATTATATATATATATTATATAGATATATATATATTAATATATAATATATTATATTATAATATATATATAAATAATATATATATAAATTATATATAATATTATATATTACTATATAATATACTATATATATACTATATATATTTTTTGAAATAAAATTAAAATGGAGACATTGCAGATAGTACTAGTCGTTTATTTCTTTCCGTGACTGAAAAATTCTTTTCACACGTTAATGTATAATTCCTGAAAGTCATTCGATTAATGAAAACAAATTCTGATGAGGTAACAGTGTTATTTCGTTTAACAATTGTGACGGGTATATTAGTTCTATAATAGGAATAATTTTTACTGATTTTCCTCACTCCTCTCGTTATATACCTTTTTTCAATTTTGGGAAAATGGTTTGCCGAGCAATATTTTCAATACATCAAATAAATCTTTGAGAGTATTTTAATACAGTGAGGAGATCTTGAGTATGTATTTTTCTTTTTTATAGGTGTGTTCAGATATTAATTGTATTTAAATTTTTTTATTTTCCATATTTGAAAGTAATGATTTTTTGTGTTGCTCTAATCTAATAATTAAACATTATAACTCTAGCAAATTTAAGAACGATTCTTGTAGTAAATGTAATAGTTTTATTTCACAGATATTGTGAATAATTAATAAACTAAAAATTATTTAATGCTAAAATATAAGTAATTATTTTCCTGGAAATAACTTAGAAATATTCACTTACAGAGAGATAAGGACTATTCTCACAATTGCGTCATCGTGGGTGATTCCCTCCGCCTTTTTCTCACCTTACGAGATAAGGGTTTTTAATTTCATTTTGTTAAACAGGACCACTTCGATCTTATGTTATATCAGTTTATCTATATATATATATATATAATAATATATATATATATATATTATATATTATAATATATATATAAATTAGTTTATATAATATATATATATGGACCAATAATTCATATATATATATATATATAAGCTCTTTAATCAACCGAATCCATATCGGAATGCGTTCACGCGTAGTTGTGTCCGTACCTTTTCTTGGAAGGGGAAATTTGGCCTTATTTTTCAAATTTAATATATTATATATATATAGTATATATATATATAGATATATTATAAAGTATTTAGTTCTTATATATATATATATTATTATATGTATTATTATATATACGCTATATATATATTGGGTAATATATATATATATTACAGTATATATATTATATATATATAGGTATATATTTATATATAGTTATTATATAGTATAACATTATAATATATTGTTATATATTATATATAATTATATATAAATATTTAGTATAAGTATATATATATTATATATATATATATATATATAATATAAGTGGGTTGACTCCGTTAAATACGGGAAAAGGGTTAGGTTAGGTATATGTCCTTATGTTAGGGTTAGATTAGTATAGCGTTAGGCAGGTTAGGTTTGGTTTTAACCCTATATTGTAATGTAATCTTACCGCTCCCAAATATCATCTCTAAAATATATGCTTAATATTCTATTGATCTTCGTTCCTGGAGTCAGCCAATATATATATACTTAATATATATAATATATATATATATAGTATATATATATATATACTAATTATATATAATATATATAATATATATATCTATATATATATATACCGTATATATATATATATATATATATATATAATATATTATATATATGTGATAATATTATATTATATATATATATAATTACTTATTATATAAATATATATATATAATATTATATAGATATTATAATGATATAAGTATATATAGGAAATGTTAGATGTTAGTTCATAATTGGCCTATAATTTTTGGTATAGTTTTATTAAGAAATGGAAAGGGTGTATAATATAT
>JABUQX010011833.1:22500-32676 GCA_015478945.1 Trachelipus rathkii | reverse complement strand
CAACAAAACCTTAACCTAACCTAGCCTAAACCTAACCTAACTAATACAACTTAACCTAACCTAACCTAACCTAACCTAACCTACCTACCTAACCTAACCTAACACTAACCTAACCTAACCTAACTAACCTAACCCTTTTTCCTGTAGACCATTTCCTGTTCTAACACATTTGGGCTAGTCCAACCCAGACGGGTCTTAGTATAGCATTCCCCTTGCAATTGAATGCTATAAAGAAAATTGATGAATGAATGAATATATACTGAAATAATTTGTATCTTTCTGGGAATCTACGATGTATAATTTCTCATTTGATTCTAATTCAAACCTCCAGTGATTATAGCAAAATATTTCAACTAACTGCTCTACATCGCAAAGTAGTGATATCAACATAGGCCTTCTCCACTTTTCTCTGAAATCTAATTCATAGTTGATTTTTAAATCATTCACATCGCATCATATGTATGTTCTTTCAGGTTTACAGAGGATCTAGTTGAAATGTTACATAATATTATTTAAAATCATATTCGAATTTAATACTGAAAAATTTAAATATTAAATTTGCCTTGACTATGATTCACAAATTCCATCAATGCAGATGATAACACTTCTAGTAGTAATATGCAGTTCTTGTTTTTGAGAGTTCTGAGTTTCCCAAAGACGATCCAAGCTTATTAGCTCTTTCCATATTTTCCTATTTTTATTTACTAAAATAATCTTGGCTATAAATTCGTATCTTCCATTCGAGATATCTCGACTCAACATCCTCATCTCCTTTGAAACGTTCTATTATTAATTTTATATTATATAATTAAAATTCTAGTAAATATATATAAATTAGTATACTGTATATGGTAACTAATATATTAATACATATATATATATTATATAATAATTTATATAACTATTATAATAATACTATATATATAATATAGCAGAAAAGAGAGGTGAATTGATTAAATATAGAATGGAGAGTTAGTAGATTTATGGATAATATTTTATTCAAAGATTTATTATAAAATCTGTATATAGTATCTGTAATCATAATCTTTCTGGAAGAGAGCGTGACTCAAAACCTTTCGGCCTCAAAAACGTAACCTCACCATTTTATCCGCTGTTTAAAATGGTAGGAACTTCTATGGTTAAGAACCACTTTCCCTTCCTGTACTATGGAACTATATACCTATACTTTAGGTGGGGCGATCCCCTTTCCTTAATTAAGCAGTAATCAAAAACTTTGGTGAAAATAACGATTTACTACCAGGTATGATAGTGAAGTATAATTTTCCGTTAAATATACACAATAACTCACTAATGCACCATTTGATGGAAGTCTGCTATATTGGCGATCGTCTTGCATTCAGAAACTACTGTCGTTTAAAACTAACTATGCACAATACTTGCCGCTTATATTTTAATTTCAAAATTGCGTTAAAACTCAGTTATATAAAAAAACATTTCTTCTGTAAAATAACAATAATATTTCTGATGTTCTAACTGTCATTCCCTTCATATAGACAACTTTTTCAGAAAGCCAATTTAAAATTGCTTTTTCAACTTTTTCCCCCCAACTTTTCTTTTGCTGTTTAACACGCTACGATGATTTCCCAAAGATATCTTAACATATATTCTTAATGGCATTCTGTTTATATGAATTATCCTTATTCTGGTTTATTTTAACCACCCTCCCAACGTCTTTTATAATTTATAATGGTAAGTTTCTTTTTAGAGTTATGGATTCACACCTTATTCTGATACTTTAATGAATATTTATGGTAATTCTGTCATGGTTTTCGCAAACACTATAATTGCTTTTGATGAAACTTTTAAGACTATATGGAGTTTATGCTACACAGTGTTTGGTTATTTTCCTATTCAAACTTTGACCAATTTTATTTTTCGATAGAGGCAAGGGTTCATTCAAAAAGTTTTCGAGTATTATTTCTTCTCTCTTCTCTCGTTCTCGCAATCTTTCTTCTCTCTTCGTCGAATTGCTTCTCTCTCTCTCTCGTCTCTCTCTCTCTCTCTCTCTCTCAGTCTTCTCTTTCTTCATCCTACTCTTCGCTCTCTCTTCTATCTTGTGATTAATCACAATGTTCGTCCTATTGGAAGGGCCTTAAAAGGCTGGAGATTGATAAACAGACAAAGAAATAAATTTGGGATATTTTTTGTATTTGAGACTCAAATAAGTTGATTAATTTACAAATACAGTTGTAAGATAAATACACTTTAAATTTCTTGTTTATATCTATCTTGCATTCTTGATATTTCAGATCTTGTCTTACCTTGTTCGAAGAATTTGTAGTAAACTTTTAACTTTATGAAAGAGCAGAACCTTATTTATCACCACAGAATGTAATCAATTAAGGAGTTTCTCCATACTGAAAACGAAAAGTCTTTTAAAATATATATATAGGAAGTTCTGAATAGCCAGGCCTTCCCTTCATTAGAAATCCCAGTGGTTTGAAGAGATAGTAAATCACTGAGGTTCAGACTTGTATAAACGATATCCTGAGTTAAGCTCATTTCACTAAGCCAACTTCTTGAAGAGCAGCAGAATCTTTAATTTAAGTATTTTTCCTGGTCAAATCATTCTTGACTCTAACACAAGATCTCAAAAGGCTGTAATTACTTATTCCTCTTTCTTGTGCGATAACCTGATATCTAATGATGCTCTAATGAAGCTTCACTATTATGCATTACCATTTCATATCTTTTTTCCTATATCACTTTTCACTGTCACCTCCTTACAAACCGCGAATTTTTGGTAAAAAAAGTGGTGAGGCAGTAATAAGCAACGCCTACACCCTGCACTGCAGAGGTGATATATTATAAACAACGACCACGATATATATATATATATATATTATAATAAGAATAATTTATTGACAACAGTAAATATAGCATCTTATTATTATATAAATGTTTTTCTTTATGTTAATTTTATTTGATATTTAATTCAATATTTCCATTTTATGTTCATATGTGTTATTTCATTCATAGAGCTTTCCATGTATTATATTTTTTTAATATATATTAAATTCCTATTGTCCATCAGTTGTTAGCTCTACCTTATAATCCTATGTAATTTCTCAGTATTCATGTATAAACTATATAATTATTTTTTACTATTATTATAAAATTAATTATTGGATTCATTTGTCGGTTTACCAATTATTGTAGATATAAGTAACAGGAAAATATACATTCATATATAATATATATATAATATATTAATAATATATATAATATATATATATATATATATATAATATATATAATAGTAATATATATAATAGTATTTTATTTTCTATATATTTAAATATTTTACCCATTATTATTCTATTATGATTGAAGTCTATTAATTATTTTAAAGTTATTATGTAATTATTAATTACTTAATTAATTATATCTATATTAATTATTATTACAGAGGATGTTGTAGCATAAGAAATTGGTTTTATTCAAATCTATTGCAATAATTTTTTTTAATTATGTACATAACATATTTCATTTTTCTTATTCGGTATTATGGAGAGTATGAACCTACAATTATTTTATAATAAATTATTATTTTCTTCCTCCTATAAAATTTATAACAGGAACTGGTACCTCTTCATCCAACCCCTATACACTCACAAAAAAAAAAAAAAAAAAAAAAAAAAAATACTAAGTAATTAACATTCGATTAATCAAATTCCTCCTTCTTTTGTGGTGAGGCATTATAATTTCTGCTATATCGAAACCAATATCACTCTTTTGTCACATTATATTACGCTAAAAAAAGCGATTTTAATTCTCTTACAAGCATAAAGAACCTGTATGGAGTTGTTTGTGTCTCTTTATAAAAAATGAATGGTTTTTTTGTTCTGTGTGGAGATATTAAAAGCATGGCCAGGTCCTCTGGGGATGTGCCATTAAATCTTTAAATAAAAAAGAACATATTATATAACAATACAGGGAAGTGGCTCTAAAAAGTGGGCGATTATTTTATTTACTTAATATAAGTAACCACTGTCGAATATATAATATATTTTTAATAATTATATATATATATAATATTCGTAATATATATATTTTTTCAATAGGTACCAAAAATATATATATATAAACATAATATTTTTTTATAGCATATTAATATATATATAGCGTAGTGGTTAATGTTTATTTTATATATCATAACTAGAATAAGGCAGGAAAGCTACGCCATTTGGATCAAGCTAAAAATATATATTATATATATATATATATATTATAATTATATATTATATATATTATATAATATATATATAATATAGTATTTTATAGATAATATATATAATTATATTTCTATTATATATAATATAATTTATATACATAATAATATTATCTAAGAATATAATCATAAGTTTATTATTTGTATGCGCGGTGACTATATTATTATAGTTATTTTTTATACATTGCTATTATAATATATGCTAGTTATGGTTCACTGCTAGTGTTATTGTTTTATTGTGCGATATAATACATAGTTAAACATATATATTATATATATAATATTTATAATTTATTATATTATAGTGCATATATATATATATATTAATATGGGAATAAATTTACCCGCAACCCATAGGGTTTTATGGAATGTGTGGAAATTTCCGATATCTGAGGTTGAGTCACATATCTGGTGGTTTCTGGCCTTTGGTCGGTCCATGGACAGATACAAACCAAAACCATCGGTAACTGTTTTGAGTTGCGTCCCAAGCCCCACAGATCACGCTTCACTGAATATATATATATATTATGCTAGCTTGTTATTATTAGTATTATTTATATTTTCATGTATATATATATACTTAATTATAAAAATAAAAGTCTTTAAAATAAACCGGATAATTAAAATTAATATAAAATAATAATGATATTAACAATAATGGCAACCTGGCAAAAAAAAAAAAAAAATGAGAGGGAGAGTAAAAAAAACATTTTGGTAATGTCTGATTTTTCTCGTGTATATAAAGTAGCTTGAAAGTGTCGCTTCATTATCTGTTAAAATATTTTTACTTGTAAATTTTAACTAATTCCGTCATGAACCTGGGCTAATATATAGTTCTATAGACAGCTACAAATTAGTAGAAGTAGCCTTCTTGATTGAAGGACCTATGTATGTTGATTCTTGCTCCCGTCTCTCTTTCTTTTTTACATTGTTGTTATTTAGAGTGAATCCGTATCGGCACTTTATGTGGTGAAAATAAAATAAAAATACCCAAGAACTAAAAATCAAATCAGAAGTCTTATTTAGAAATATAAAAATGAAAATAAGTTGAGTATCTATGCGCGGTGATTGTTTTCCGACATAATCTAGCAGTAAAGAACACTAGTAGTGAGACGCAGTTCACCAAATTGCAAAAATACTGAGCTATTGAGCCGCTTTGAACTTTCCTCAATCGACATAGTGGACATTATCGATATATATAGTTATATAATATATTATATATATATATATATAATATATAATAGTACGTATATAATATAAAGAGCTATAATTAAGTATTTTTAGTTATTATAACTATACTATGAATCATAAGGTCTTATTATATATATATTCGTGTCATATCAGTTATTGTATTTTTAATTATATTTATTATATATACTATATAGAATACTATATTAATTAGTATTCTATATTATAATAATATATATATATAATTAATAAGCAGTTATGTATTTATATATGTTATTTTGAAACATAGCTACACTTCTTATATATATTATATAATAATATAATATGCCGCTATAGGTATATGATATTATGTATAATTATCTTTCTATATAGATATAATTAGCATATTATTAATATATGTATTAATATATATAAATATATATTATATAGTTTTATTAATAATATGGTACGCAAGTATATATAGTTATTGTTTATTTATATATACTAGACATAATATATATATATAATAGATTATTTTCACGATATTATATATATAATAATTATATATATATATATAAGATACTATATTATATATAATATGAGCCTATATATATATATATATATATATATATATATATATATTAGACAGCTAGGTATAATATGTATTGGTATATATATATTATTAGATTATTTATTGACGACATATATACGTTACTTGATTAGCGCAGATTATGCTTTGTTTATTTCATAAATAACTTAATAGTCTATATAGTACTGAGCCTTATCGATCTATAGTATTATATAACTTTAACATATTTAGTCTATGTATCATAATAAGTATATATATATATATAGCTTAGTATTAGATAGCCTGACAGATAAGTAACTTAATTAATATGATTACTTAATATATAATATATATGCTATATATATATATTATATATATTAGCTGAAGTATATTAATTTATTTTATTTCATTTATTTTATTTTTTATTTTATATATATATTATATAATATATATATATATAGTATATATATTATATATATATATATAGTAAAGATTATTTACTTTATTGGTTTTACTAGTTTGTTCTTTTACTATAAGTTACTATATTATATTATATAAGGGTACACTATATATATATCTATAGATATTAATATATATATATATATATTAATATCATATATATAAGTGAAAATCTTCGACAGATGGTAGTCTTAGGATGAATAATAAAGTAAGGGTATTATAAGTGGGAGAATGGGGAGTTAATAATCAAATTTGGGACACAAACTGAATCGTAAGTTTGGAAAGCGCAGGAATGTTGAGTCCATATAGTAGGTTCGTTCCCTCATTACGAGGTCCGTTAACTATTATTGAATATTAGACATTTTTCAGTTATTAGTTAAAATTATTTATTTAAATAAAAAAATTTCTTGCAAAAAAAAAATTTGATTTTTGAGATATATTTATATATTAATATTATTATATATTTCAGATAATATATATATATAGCATGAGTCTATCGGCTTTTAATGCTATATTATATAGGATTTATTTTAATATATATATTTATTTATTATCATATATATATATATACTAAATATAGTCTTATCATATAATATAATATATAAATATATAATTATATAATTGTGCTACTAAAAATGTATATAGGAAAGAACCCCTTGGGAAAAGCCTTTAGTATTAATACTCATACATTTAGGCATATTTTCAGAGCATAGGGGTGAAAAGAAACGTATCACTAAATACTATATTTCCATTAGAACCCATTGATATGATTTTATTGAATCTTTTATAGGATCGCTACTGGTAGAATTTGAACTTGGGTGAGCTAGTAGTGAGGCATATACAAATTAATGATCAAATTTATCACTGTTATGTGCAGCCACAACTACTTTTGATTTATCTTTCTTCTCTGAAAAGTCCATTATTTTCAATTTTTGTTGATTTGCTAGATATTTCCGTGTAAGTCTAGAACACGCAACCATTCTTAGGCGTAAATTTAATTGGACAAAAAATTGTTAACATCGCTAAGTAGTTGAAGAATAATGATATAATGTTTTATATAGTCCGTGCAGTTATACAGAAATGGATACTATTTCTGTATCTATGTAGATTTATAAGAGTTTCTAAAATCTATAATAAACATAAATTTTTATGTTACACGTTACTATGTTTTTTTTTTTTTTTTTTTTTTTTTTTTTTTTTTTTTTTTTTTTTTTTTTTACAGATAACACCACCACTGAGAGTTATTAATAAATTTAAAATGATTTTTATTAACCACAATAAACGAAAACATATATATATATATATATATATATACAATAATATATATATATATTAAGCGCATTAAATATATATATAACTATCTAAGGTTTATTATTATTATTATTCGATAGTATATATATAAAAGTACGTATATATATTATATATAGGTTTTATTATACATAGTATAATATATATTGATTTATATGTTTTTTATACTATATTATTTATGAGACTATAATAATATAGCTAATAATATATATTATATATATTATAGTATTATGATGATTATATTATATATATAATTATATATTATTATTACGAAATATATATATATATCACATATATGAAGAGTTTTCTCCTTTGTACGATGGTGCCTGAATAAATAGATATAATATATAAGTATTATAACTAGGGTTAGACCTTATATTTATATTTAAATGATATATATATATTAAAATAACAACATTACAAAACATAACATACATACATAACACACACATAAAAATACACATAATGTAATATATAATTACAAATAATTTAGTTAACTCATGTGGCGAGAAATGAGGTGCTTCATCTGGGCTTCACCATCAAAGGGAGTTCAATATTCGCATCTTGTTCGCTCATCGATTTTGTATATCTAGATAAGTTCTTTTTGGAAACTGCTCGAAATAATTGGAAACTCTTCGTCATAACTCATAGTTGATTCTATGGAAGTATCACGGGCCTCTCGTGCAGGTGGGTTTCACTTGCCTTGAGCTCGTGTAGCCTGAAGGGCAGTTTTTTGTCTGCCTGGAGGGGCGCAAATGCCCTTTGTTGGTGAGGTCCGCTCTCAGAAACAAAACAAAAAAAAAAGTTGATTCTGGTTTCTTCTGTTTCAGTGTTGGAAAATGTGACATGCAATTTCCCTTCAGTCGAGTTGAAAATACTTATTTTTTTTTGTTGGGTTATTGAAATAAGAAAGCTGTTTGAAATTTAAAATTTTGAAAACGGTTAAATTCCGTTCATCTTTACAAATTTGCATTAAACTTAGATGTGTTGTACAAATGTTATGAAATCGGCGTGTGAGACATTAATTCTATCTATTCAGCGAAAAAAAACTTCATTAAATGCCATTTTCACATTGTTCACAGGTTGCCTATTTTTGAAGAGGTAGAAACGGAAAATTATTTAAATTTCTAATTGGCCGTAATAAAGGAGTGTCTGTTACGTCATCAATCGTTACCAAAAACAAATCTGGAAACCTTTCCTTTCCCCATTAATTTAATCCCAAATTTACCAAAATTATTTTTTCTCTCTCTCTCTCTCTCTCTCCTCTCTGCTCTCTTCTCCTTTTCTCTTTCTCTTCTTTCTTCTTCTCTCCTTCGTCTCTCTATCTCTCTCTCCATCTCTCTCCTCCTCACTCTCTCTCTCTCTCTCTCTCTCTCTCTCGTCTCTCTCTCTCTCTTCTTCTCTCTCCTAATATGTTGCTGCGATGACGAATTATTCTGTTAAAAAATATTCAATTAACTAACGAGTGTTTATTCTTCAAGTATTTAAAATATTTTATATTAAGATTTTATTATGTTTAGAGATTTTTCTCAGCGGGCTTTGTCAAATGTTACTGCTTGAGAAATTTCAGCCTTGCGTTCATTCGGCCGTGGGCGAAGGATTCCCCACTCCTGCTTTAAAATTTCATTTTCTAAAAAACATGATTATCCTCATATGAAGTAAGTATTTTCATTTTTAGTGTACCTCACAAAGACTCAATTAGTGAACGGTTCGAGGAATTGCTGACATCATTTCGATATTCACATATTATTTTCTTGGAGCAACTGTGTTTTTTCGGAACATGCCATAGGATGCAATATCCTTTGGATATAATATGACGAATCATATCATAATTTTTTTTTTTTTAAAGTTTACTGTTCTAACAGTTCCTCAAGAATGTTTACATAGCTGTGACTGTTTATGAGACACTCTCACAAACATCTATCCCGAATTTGTGTTACCCTCTTCGTGTTTAATAGCGTAAATAGTTTCGTTCTACTGATTAGTCTATAGATCTCTACCTTCGTGAGGTAATTGAGTGCTTGTCTGTTTGTAAAGATGAATAAAACCAAGGTAAAAATTGCAGTTTCCTGTTCTGTTTATTAGATACAATTAAGAATAAAAGGATTTATTCACGTTTAGAATAGACAATTTTTTTCATTTAAATGCGGTAAATTCATCTAAACACACACACACACACACACACACATATATTATAATATATATATATATATATATATATAATATTATATAATTATATATATATATATAATATATATATATATATAATATATATATATATATATATATATATATATATATATATATATATATATTTTTATAAAAATTTAAATAAATTGAAATTAAAATAAATATGACGACCAAAAAGATTTGATGCTTCACAAATTTAAAAACAAAGCCACATTTTTTTGTGTAATATCTG
>JABUQX010011833.1:10000-17500 GCA_015478945.1 Trachelipus rathkii | reverse complement strand
TGTTATATTCAACACTGGTCGCTATCATGTTAGTTACACCGCTTCTTAGCATAGTAGAAATAATTCCTAAACAATACGTATTCATTAACGCATTTTCGGTCAATAAAGCCTGCTGTGGCACGCCTTAAAGCGTGATTATTGAAGAAAAAAGCGTTACTATGCACTTAATAAAGTTACACAAAATCACATTAATATAAGGCCTTAGTGATTATAAGTTTTAACACTTTTTTAAACGTTAACACTCTAATGCGCCAAACTATATGAAAGGAGCTTATATAAAAGCATCCACTTCTTTCGAACGACAGAAATTACTAAACTTTTTTCAGCACAAGTTCAATCAGCGACTTGACAGTACGAGGTCGAAAACGTAAAAGCTTTGATTTTGAATAATTATTCCAGCATATCAACTCCAGCTATTTAACTTCCTCAAAAGTGTTCCGGTTTCATGATTCCAATATTTACAATTTAAAACACACAACATCTTTTAAGGAATAAATATAGTTTGGCAAAGAGTTAATAATTGAAATGCACACGAATTTGAGACCAAAAGCATATTGAAACGCAAACTTTCATTACGAAATATTTTAAGCTATTGATTCGCATTCCAATTTTAATACACTGGGCGGGGGCGATGGCACGGATTTCGACGAATTCGTATTTAACAAAAAACAAAAAAACAAAACAAAAGAATTTGATTAATCAGAACTCTCGGATGATTCCGATTCCGATTCCGATTCATTACCGATATTCAAAAATTTCGAACGGGCTACTATAGCTGCTTTCCTTCTGGGACGCAACGAATTTGCAACCGCGGGAGTATCATTAATTGTGGTAGGGGCAGGAATTGTTACTTGCTGAGATGATGGTGGTAATGGAACCATTGAATTTGAAGCAGAACTATTTCCATGATATCTTGGACTTGATCTTCAATCTCTGTGTAATGGCATACTCTAAAGGAATAAATGCTCTTATGGAGGTAAACATTCCATTGAACCTCCAGGATTCTTAACCTGGACTGACGCGAACCTTTATTATCATCTTCCATAAATAAGCAGTTGATAATGCCCCATGCCAATCATCATATGTCCTCCTTTGTGACCGACTCGTTAATAAGACGATGTCTCCTACTTTCACCCTTTTTCCATGAGACTGATCAGAGCGTCTTTCCCCATCCTCAAACTTACCTACAATACTTCCATATACCACCGAGTCCCGAGTCTCTCGAATATTCAGTAGATCGCTTAATGGATTGATTAGTTCTTCTCTTGAGGGCAATCGTCTAGGAATGGTTCACTTTAATACAACTTGATTACGCTACGGTTTTAAAAAAACAGATTTAGGAGCTGCAGCAGAGGCCACTACTATGTACTCATTCATCCGCAATGAATATATTTACATGCGCCTCGAATTGATAGCATTAGCAAGGTCTCGGCCATGCTGTTGCTGAAATGCGAAGTATTCCAAAATTTTACGTCAACAGTCTTTTATCAGAGACAAATTTTAAACAGTTCCGTAATTGACCTCTGCCCACATCACCTTCCCCATCCAAGGCTGCTTACTAGGGGACATGCGCGATATGTTATCGTGATTTTTACGCAAAAAATTCGGAAACCCACCTCTTAGATTCAACAAGATGCTCCGAGAGCCATCCGCACCTTTATTAAAAAGATCGCGGCATTCGTACGCTTCAGAAAAACATCACGGGACTCCAAACCTAGCCACAAAGCGTTTGAACGACTGAACAATGCCCTAGCAGACATATCATGGGATAAGATCCAAATTAGCACACACGAATATTGACGGCAGCTGTAAAGAAAGAATATACAGTTTTTTTGAGTTCGTGACCCTTTATCTTTAATGAAAAAAAATGTTTGTAAAACTCCCTCCCACACATTGAGAAAGGACGATAGGAAAATTGACTTGCCGCTTTGTGAAATACGTAAACTTCTCGGACTAAGCAATAAGAAAGCTGATTGAACTTATTGTACAGTCACACCATTTCCGATAAAACTCTTCTTCATTGTAATGAGCGAGCTGAAGTTATCAGTATAGCCTTTAACAATAGAACGTCAAAGTAGCCTGCAATGCCAACGACTGTTTACAAGAAACATGGCAGTCTCTGCACAAATGCAGCGGTCAAATATAGATGATCGAGCTTGCCAAGGACTACTGATTGACTATACTCGAAACTATAGTAGCTTAGGCGAGACAACCTCTCTACTTTCTATTTACAGACCCAAATCTGTCAAAAAGAAAGTTCGGCGAGAAACTAAATCAGGTGCGTTTGAGAAAGTTGACTCCCGATTGAATCTTCTCAAAAAACCGACACGTTCGACAGGAAAAAAAACTTGTCTTGTTGCATAAATCTTGAGCAAGAAAAGTCAGCTTCTCTATCATTTTCAAATTAGGCAGTCCTTGCTGAGCCCGCGATTGTGACTTGCCCGGCTGTCTTAATCACCAGCCCGGCAAGAATATTGATCATCGTCGATTTTCCCGCGGCATTTGGCCCTAACCCAAAAATGTGAAGTATGAAAGCCCTTCTGTAACACTCGCTTGTTGTATAACTAGAGCCAATACAACTTGTGTCGTGTTTTAAGCCAAGCTGTCCATTCTTCCATAGTTCGAGCTTTTTCATGAATTCGCGACAGGACAAACCACGAGTTATAAGATCTGCAGGGTTTTCATCTGTTTTGACGTAGTTAAATGAGATCGGTATTAAATTATCGTTTCTCATAGATGAAACCATACTCTTAATGTCCTGTATACGATTCCGAACGAAAATTTGTTTTGTCCTGCTACCTCCTCCAGCTACCCATGCAAGAACGATTTGGGAGTCAGAGAAGACGTTGACCTTACTAAATTCAACCTCTTGTAGGCTAGTCACGATCTGCGGAAGGCATTTAAGCGCCAGAAAGATGGATAAAAGCTCTAAACAAGGAAGGGTTTTTCCCTTGAGAGGAGCTACTTTAGATTTGGCCCACATTAACGAAGGACCTTGTTCTGGGGAGGTGATGTAAGCCGCAAATCCATAGCTCTTTGAACTAGCATCGCAAAAGATGTTAAGGGTTGCATTAGTCGATGAGGTATCAAAACAAAAACGATTGAACGATAAACTCTTAAGAGAGTCAAGATCGGCCCTTAATTTTTCCCAATCCTCCTTTATTTCAAGATCGATAGAGTCATCCCAACTCATTTGTTTTTCCCATATACGCCTCATCAAAAGTCGACCTCTCAATGTGACAGGAAGAAACAAAGAAAGAGGATCAAAGATTTTATTAACTTGAGAGAGCAGATCTCTTTTTGAACTGACTGATGATAACTCAAAGTCTGCGAGTCTTAGGGTGTCATTACCAGGATGGTAAAGGTAACCTAGAACTTTTTCCTCTTCGCAGTTATGGGAAGAAAACATGTTATCCTGTTTTATTTGAGCCTTAAGATTTGAATGGTTAGTGTTCCAAGAACACAAGTTGAATCCTCCTTCCTTCATTCTTTGAACTGATGTGGTGTAAATGTTTCTCAGTACTTCTGGGGACGAGTGAGTGTAAATAAAATTATCTACATAAAGATTATTTATCAGAAGACGAGAAACTAAATCATAAGGATAGTTATTCTGAATGTGGTGTCTAATAACAGCTCCCAAAATGTAGGGAGAAACAGCAAGTCCGAATATGATGGTTGCGTACCGATAAGTAACAAGCCTGCCATCTTCTTCCCAGAAGAAACAAAACTTGTTACGGTCACTTTCTTGCTTGAGATAGATTTGTAAGAAAGCTTTAGATATGTCCGCAACAACCACATATTTATTGGTTCTAAAAGCTAAAAGAAGACGAAGAAGGGGAACCAACAAATCTATACCTGGATAACAAGCTTGATTAAGAGAAGGAGCTCCTTTTGTACGAAGACTGCAATTGAATACAGGTCTTATCTTAGTTGATACCTGATCAGCCATTCTTATGACAGGCCTGTGGGGAACCCATACATATTTATGGAAGTCCTTCGGAGATACTTTGATGATTTCAATTATGCCGTTTTTCAGCTGCTCTTTAAAGACATCACTGTATGCTTTGTCGAGTCC
Source organism: Trachelipus rathkii (assembly GCA_015478945.1). Taxonomy (NCBI): domain Eukaryota; kingdom Metazoa; phylum Arthropoda; class Malacostraca; order Isopoda; family Trachelipodidae; genus Trachelipus; species Trachelipus rathkii. The sequence goes on along the minus strand of JABUQX010011833.1, from coordinate 13,425 downwards.
CTGATTGTTGAGACGATTCTTGACTCGTTTTAGTGTACTTAAAGCAACATGATAGTTGGATGGAACTTGATGCAGCAAATCCTGAATCCAAGGGATTTCGATGTGGTACTTTCCATCGATAAATTGAATGGAGTTGTGGAATTTAGTTATAAATTCTTAGTCAGTAGTACCATAATCTTTTTCTTCCTGAATTCCCATGGACTCCAGACTGTACAGATGCTCCAGACCAAGTTCAGTATCCTTTTGATTCGAGGAAAGATCGATGACATCAGGGTAGGAAGGATGGGGATCTAGTATTGAGTTTACGAGGGTTTGAGGAGCGTTGACAAATTGGTAGGGCATTGAAGAGACAGACATTGTTAGTCATGAATCTTCCTCATCATGTTCTCGTGATGAGTTAACAGACTGCTTTCTGTACAGAAAGTCTTTTTGATGTGGAAGTAGAAAAGAATCCACAGGACCGAAAGGAACTAAACCGAAACAAGTTGAAATAGCACTTCCTTCCAAACATTCTACCATTTGGAAGTGCCTCATATGACAAAGAGTGTCAGTGCCAAGCAAAAGGTCGATGTTATTCACAGAGTCCCCATAAGGACCTACAAATGAGTTATCAGCTACTTTGTATTTTGACGAAATTCTACAAATAGCAGATGCCAGTCCATTAACAGTAAAACCCACATCTAAAGAAGGGTCTACAAGAACAGGAATTGATATAAATGAATCACAACAACAGTTGAGATCCAAATCAACCAAATAAGAAGAACGAACCTGCTCTCCGATGAAGGTTTTGATGGGATTGTCAATCTTGGGTAATTGCTCACAATTGATGTCGAATTTATTGAGCAATCTTGGACTAGCATAGGTTCTCTGTGAACCTAAGTCGATTAATGAACGAACAGGCACAGACTTATTCTTGTGTCTTACTGTGATGGTGATGGTAGGTAAGATTTGGGAGGCAGATGACTGTCCGGTATTGATACACAAGTGGTTGCTAATACCAGAATTACTTTCTTCATCGGCATCTTTTCGATTGTTGTTCCGATGTTGAGTATGAATTTCAGATGGACAAAGAGCTGTGAGATGCTTTCTACTCTTGCAATTTAAGCAAGGGTACTTAAGGTTGAGTGTTTTTGCTGGACACTTATCCACCATATGTTTCAAGCTGGAACAGTTGCTGCACAGCTTAAGCACAACACATCTGTCCCTTTTGGCCTTAGGAGATTCATAAACTGTGCATTCTGAAAGGAAATGCTTCCCACTGCACAACTTACATTTAATTTCAGAAGATGCTTGAATATTTGACGAAGATGGAGATGATGTCTTTTTATTCACACTATCACCTTTAGATGTATTGAAAGTATGACTCTGTTCAGATGGTACAGAAGGAAACTTTTTCAAATTTCTGTTTCTCCTTTTTGAATCAAAAGAAGAACGAGAAGAACCAGAAGAGGGAGATTGAGTGTAAGATTTTGGAGTTCGAAATCTTTCCATATTATGAATGATTTGATTGTGTTCTTTGAATATGAGGTTGATGGAAGGATATTGTTCCTTCGTAGACAGCTTCAACTCTCTCAAAAATGAAATAGGAAGCTTATCAACCACGATATGACTTATTAACTTGCAACCGGATGAATCCTCTTGAAAAAAGTCAACTCCAAGTTCCTTAAGTTCCTTCAAGTTAGCACGAACCTTTAAAATGAAAGACCGGACAGGTTCCAACTGTCTTCCGTCAAGAGGCGGAGCCGAATCTAACTCATGTAAAATAGAGTCAATAATGAATGCTTTATCTAGATAATGTTCCTTTAAGATGGTTAAGGCAACATCATAATTGTCATCCGTGCCTGACAAGAACTCAATGTCCTTCAGAGCATATCCCTTCAAATGTGATTTTAAATATTGAAGTTTGATGGCCTTTGAGATGTCTCTTCTCTCTCCATATACGTTATTGAAAGATTGGAGAAAAGAGCGGAAAGAATGCTTGTCTTTATCTCCCGAGAAATCTCCACACTTTAATGCAGGAATCTTTAAGCTAGAAGGATAATGACAGCAATTCTCCTTTGAGTTTGACTTCTCTGAAGAGGCACTAGACGACTTTCTTGAATCCGAATTATAACCATACTTGTCTTTTAACAAGTGAAGCGCTTTAGCCATCTTAATATGGTAGGTATCAGTGGCTGTAAGTTCTTCGTCAAGTATGGCTTGGTCAACTTTCGTATATTCAGCCCCCAATATTAAGTTTTCAATGATGGTGTCTTGAGCTTTAATTTCACTCATGACTGTTGTCACCTTTTCAAATACAGTTTTTACAACAACTGGATCGTAAAAGGTGGGAGAGTCCTCATCACCTTCCTCTTCTATAGGAAAGTGTTTACAACAGAGAGTAAGTTTTCTTCTTAAGTGTCCCCTTTTTAACCTAAGAGGACCCAAGTCTTTAAGAAGACTTGACTTGAGGCTAGATATTTCCTCTCCTGAAAGATCTGTAGGCATTAGGTCTTGAAAATCAGCAGCCTCTTTCAGATCTAAGTCTTGAATGATGTCCATATTGATAGTAGAAAGAACAAATCGAGAAAGAATGGAACGAATGAGAAATAATACACTAGTGCGCAGTAACTATGTCAAAAACAACCACTGAGCATATACTATGTCTATGTTGAAAATCTATGTCGAAAACAACTACTGCGCATAGACTATATCGAAAAACAATCACCGCGCATAGGCTATGTCAAAAAACAAACACTGCACATAGACTATGTCGAAAAATAAACACCGCGCATAGGCTATGTCGAAAACCAAACACTGCGCATAGACTATGTCGAAAAATAAACCATGCGCATAGACTATGTCGAAAAAAAACCACTGCGCATAGACTATGTCGCTGAAAAATTAAACCCTGCGCATAGACCTTATGGTCAGAAAAAAAAAACCCCCGCAATAGGACTATCTTGAAAAAACAAAACCATCCGCATTAGACTATGTCGAAAAAAAAAAACTGCGCACAGACTATGTCGAAAAATACCCTGCGCATATGACTAGTCGAAAAATAAACCCTGCGCATAGACTATGTTTGAAAAACAAGCACTGCGCATAGACTATTGAAAACAAGCACTGCGACAACTATGTCGGAAAAAAACAACCACTGAGCATATACTATGTCTATGTTGAAAATCTATGTCGAAAACAACTACTGCGCATAGACTATATCGAAAAACAATCACCGCGCATAGGCTATGTCAAAAAACAAACACTGCACATAGACTATGTCGAAAAATAAACACCGCGCATAGGCTATGTCAAGAAACAAACACTGCACATAGACTATGTCGAAAAACAAACACTGCGCACAGACTATGTCGGAAAACAATCACCGCGCATAGGCTATGTCGAAAACCAAACACTGCGCATAGGCTATGTCGAAAAATAAACAC
>JABUQX010011833.1:0-5000 GCA_015478945.1 Trachelipus rathkii | reverse complement strand
TCCTTCTTCAAAAATTTTCTGACAACTTCAACACACACACACACCTACAAACGCACATAAATATACACATACACACACACACACACACACACAACACATATATATATATATATATATATATATATATATATATATATATATATATATATATATATATATATATATATATATATATATATATATATATATATATGGGATTTTTAGCTTTTTGTGTTGTCTTTTAATTAACATTGGCCAACGTAAAGTTTATTTTTAGGTTTTTAACAAAATATTCACAAGCAACGGTAGTTTGCGTATGAATGAACAGCTGATAAGTTACGATTTACGGGCCTATTTAAAATAATAATATTTATTGCTATATATTTATTTATTTACTAATTTATATCAGTTTTCTGTATTTTTGCTTCGTCTTTTTAACTCGAGTTTTTAGTGTTTCTATTTTTTTTTTTTAACGGGTTTTAGCACAACACTCGTATTCGGTTATATATTATTTTAATTTATACACATTTAGTTTTATGTTGAATAATTGCAAATTATTTTTTTGTTCGTAAATTTGTTAGGGTGTGTGAGTGCTTGAGTGTTTTAAACTTTCTAGAATTTTCATATTTTACATTTATTGTAAATACGGTTTTAGCGTTTTAATATTTACGGTTTTTTAGTGTGTAAACAATTTTAATCTGATTTCACCTTGGCTTTTTATCTGTTTGTTTTTGTCTGTTATTTTTGTTTTGTTGTGGTTGTGTGTGTGTGTGATGGCAGATTTGCACAGGCGCGGGCTTTCTATCGACTTTACCAACATCCGCGGCTTACACTCTAACTCTGCATCCGTGGAATACCACCTCTCTAACTCTAATCCTAACCTTTTGCTCTTGTCTGAGACACAGATGGCTAAGAATTCATCCTCTAACTCGTTTAATATATCCAACTATAACTTATTTCATAATTTCCGTCTAAAGGGTGGAGTATGTGCCTATGTAAACATAAACACTCCTGTAACACGTCACGAGAATCTCGAATCTCCTAACTTCGATGTTCTATGGCTTAAAATCTTTCTTCCTTCTACTATAATAATCTTGTGCTTCTGCTACTGTTCTCCTAACAGAACAGATTTTCAAGCCTTTTTTGAATATCTTACTTCTTCTCACGAGACTGTTATATCTTCTCATCCAAAAACTGAGGTCGTCTATTTAGGGTATTTCAATGTACACAACACTGAATGGTTGGGGTCCTCTCATACTGAATTAGGTGGGGATGAGGCCGAATCATTTAGCATTCTCAACGATCTGGAGCAACTAATTAAAGAACCCACACACATTCCGGATCGTCCTAACATTCTTGAACACAACTTGAACCCTATGTTTTCACACATTCTATTCCTTCCTCTCTATAAATCCAGCCTTCGCCTCCTATTGATAATCTGACCACAACCTTATATTTTCTTAATTTTAATACTTTCTCTCCAACAGCTCCATCCTGCCCTACGCGTTTTTTTCGGGCACTTTGATCGGGCGTATGACAACTAACTATAATTGGAATAACTTCTTTGTCTCTGGTTACTCTTCGGCTTCTGCCGATAAGGTGGGAACTGTAATCATTGATGGGATGAGCAGGTTCATTCCTTCTTCGACTAAATCTTTCTCTCCTCATAATCCATGGTTCAATCGTGCTTGTTCGCTGGCCATTCAGGCTAGAGACAGTGCGTATCGGAAGTGGAAAAATTCTCGTTCTCCTATCACTTTCGCTAATTTTCATTCAGCTAGAAATCGTTGCAGGGATACTCTTCGACGAGCAAAGTGCGCTAACCTCCTTGGTTCTCCTACTGACAAATCTTTATGGCCTGTTGCCAATAACATCTCTAACAACTTCTGTAAATCTGCCTTTCCTCCTGTTATTCAATCTGATGGTTCTGTTGCAATTCTCCAGCTGAAAAAGCCAATCTCTTTGGCCTCCTATTTTCCTCTAACCCAAGCCTGGACGATTCTGGCATTCATCATCCTTCTCCTTCTCCTTCTCCTCTCAGGTGTCCTATGACTTTGCCTGTGATTACATTTGATCGGGTGCATGGGCTCCTGAAATCTATGAACGTAAGGAAGGCGTGTGGCCCGGATGGCATTCCTCCCCGAGTTTTGAGGAGTGTGCTTCCGAGCTGTCCCTAATCCTTCCGTTCAACTATATTATCTATGTTCAATACCTAACACTTTTCCCCTTCAGTTGTGGAAGCACGCACATTGTCAACCTATTCCGAAAAAAAGAAGCAGCTCTGATCCTTTTAACTATCACCCTATAGCTTTCACTTGTATTCTATCTAAGATCTTTGAAACTCTTCTCAACTCTCATTTTTTAGATCATCTAGAATCTCATTCACTTCTTTCCAATCGCCAGTATGGCTTTCGGCGCTCGAGGTCTACTGGCGATATACTTTCCTATCTAACTGATTTATGGTTTTCCGCCTTAGGAACTACGGGGAGACTTTGGTGGTGGCGCTTGGACATATCCAAAGGTTTTGACCGGGTATGGCACGCGTCCCTGCTCCCAAGCTTCCCTCATTTGGGTTTCCTTCTTCTCTTTGCTTACTGGATGTCTAGTTTTCTTTCAAATTGCTCATTATGGCTATTGTTGATGGGCCACAGCGTATTCTTTTCTACTAATAAGTGCTTTACTAGGCTCTTTTTCTATTTCCAGTTCTTATATTTTTCATTAATGATCTTCCTCACTGCACATCTAACTCTAATCCACTCATATGCCGATGATCGACCTTCATTCTTTCCAATTCAATTTCAATACTGCTTCCCTCTTTTTCCTTCTTAGACACTTGCTCTCGCTTAATCTTTCGATTCTCAATTCTCGCTGATCTGGATAGAAGTTATCCGGGTGGGGTCGTCTCAAACTTGTGAAATTCAAATTTTTTAAAAAACCCAACTAATCTCCCTCAAATCTCCCTCTCTAAACACCTTCTCTTTCCTATCTCTTTTCACGGTTCTCTCGTCTCTCCTTGGCAATATAAACATCCTTGGCCTTAACCTATACAACAAAAAAAATGTCTTGGAAACCTCACATCACAACGGTTATAAGGGCTGCCTCAAAAAAACTGGGAGGAGCTCTGTTTAGACTGCGAGACTTTTTTTCCTCTTCTCAGTTACTCAGCTATCAAGGGCCTCATCCGCCCTTGTAAATGGAGTACTGCTCTCAACTATCTGGGGGGGGGGGAATCTGGTTTCACTACGGCTTTTGGGATAGGGTGAGTCAAGGCCAACAAGCTTCTAAACTGTTCTGTACTTTTCCCAAGTTCAACCTTGACTTCTATCTTTGCCGGCGCGAATGTTGGTGGCTTTAATCCCTTTTCTAATAGGTACCCCGAGCGGCAGTGCTCGAGGGAACTTATCACTCGCATACCACCACTTTACGATGCCCGCGAAGCACAAGGGGTGCTCGTGTCCGCACATGAGTTTTTTGTGTTGATTTATTGGTAACTCCAGGCGTAGGTTCACTGGGATGCTTCTTTCTTTCCTGCCACTCGTGTTCTTGTGGAATTCGTCTTCATGTTCTGTGTTTCCGTGAATTTAATCTCCCCCACTTCAAAGCCTTGCGTATGTGCTTCATCTGCGTAATTTGCGTTAGCTGGTTGAGACTTCTTGAGGCCTTGCAACACCCTCCTTGAAATAGGTCTTTTGCCAGTGAGTGTGGTGACAACTGTAAATATATATATATATATATATATATATTATATATATATATATATATATATATATATATTGTAATATTTATATTTATATAATATGTTTTATATATATATATATAATATATATTATAATATATATATATATTATATATAAAATTATATATATATATATATCATATATATATATATATATATATATATATATATATATATATATATGGACATTTATAAGTGGTTGACTCTGTTAATATTAGGTTAGGTTAATTTAGGTTAAGTTTGGTTAGGTTAGGTTAGGTTTGGTTAGGTTAGGTTAGGTTAGGTTATGTTAGGTTAGGTTACCCAAAAATTTAATGTATTTACCCTAAAATTATTAAAATAACGATACATCAATTATTGATTTTTGCTCCTGGAGTCAACCACTTATAAATAGCCATATATATATATATATATATATATATATATATATATATATATATATATATATATATATATATATATATTATATATATATATATATATATATAATATATATAAAATATATTTATTATATTATATATATATATTATTTTCTTTGGAATCTAACTCAGAATTAGGAGTCAATACATTCGGTGTATATGATTTTAGTAAACATTTCATAAATATATCATTTGTTTGTCAATGTTTTAAATTCTAAAACTTTCTTAATCATAAGGATAGATGATGAAAGAATAAAGAATTCTTTTATTATATTCAAGAAAAAAGAATTCCTTTAATATATTAAAATTCAAATTGTTTCAACGGTTTTGTAAGGTATCTTTGGTTTGCACATTATGAAATTAGAATTATAGACATATAGAAATTTTCTAAAAATATTAACCTACCTTGAATCCTCAAAATATGTTTAAAAAAAATAACTATCACAAAACACGCAAAGGTCAAGCATTAGTTTTTATTTAAGTTGTTGTTGGAAACAAGAGAATCTTTGACGTTAACTTTGATCGAAAGAATATTTTATATATGCAAACACACACACACACCTACACACATACACACACACACACACACACACCACACACACACACACACACACACACCCACACACACACGACACACCACAGACACTCACACACCTACCCTCACACACAACACACTTTTTAAAAGTATTGGCATGGCATATATTGAAATCTTCATCTAGGTTTTGGACATTCTTCAAATTCTTTTTTTTTATTCTATTTTCCAATCTTCTTTCTTAAACATGTACGTCTTTGATGTATGCATGGAATTGTCAATTTTCTTCTCTCTCTCTCTTCTCTTCTCTCCTCTCTCACTCTCCTCTCTCATC
>JABUQX010011832.1:42500-43637 GCA_015478945.1 Trachelipus rathkii | reverse complement strand
GCAGATGAAATGCTAATCCTATGTTCCTTTGAAGATCTTTGAACTTTTAAGGCAGATTTTGGGGCATCATTAGTTAAATCATATCTGTGTTGATATAATCTTCTCGGAAGGTCGTTGGTCTCACCGATGTACACTGCGGAACAATCAAAGCAGGGGACTTTATAAATGCATTGAGTCGGCTGGTTATTATTTTTAGGGGGTTTAAATATTTGTTTAAGGGGGGGATTATGTTATTTTTAGGAAACTGAATATTTTTAGGTAAATGATGTTTGATATTATGGTCAATATTGTAGGGAATGGGAAGATATGAGAATGTATGTTCAGTGCTAAGGGGGTTACTATTATAATATTTTTTCTTTGCTTTATTAAATGCTAGATTGATAACATGTTGTGGATATTTTAATTTAGTAAAAGAGGAGAAAAGAAATTTTGTCTCAGATAATAAATTAGGAGGAGAACAAATACGTAGCGCTCTAAGATATAGTGAAGTAAGTGTAGCTAATTTTGTGTTGTATATGTGTGAAGAAAACCAATGTATATATGATGAAGGAGAAGTTGGTTTTATATAAACTGAAAAGGAAAGATGAGAAGAGTTTTTCCAAGAAACGAGGGAATCTAGAAAAGGGATAGAGCAGGAGTGTCAAAGTTCACGCGGCCCATCAATGGAAATTCCTATGCGGCTTATGTGTCGTAAAATATCATTAATTTATTTTGAGCTTTATCTTATTTATTACTCAATTGTATATTGTATATATCTTATTTTACCTGAATATAGAATGTATTTATATATTTATATATATATATATATATATATATATAATATATATACTATATATATATATATATATATATATATATATATATATATTATATATATATATACTTGCGGCCCACTAGGACTGTTTGTAGTCAGTGTGACACTCCACGGTAAATGAGTTTGACACCCCGGATAGAGGGATTGTGTGGGAGTTCATGTGTAAAAGAGATGGAAGTGTGTATACTGTTTATTTCCTATAATATATATATATTATATATATATATATATTATAATATATATATATATATATATTAATATATATATATATATATATATAATATATATATATATATATATATATATATATATTATATGAGCCA
>JABUQX010011832.1:12500-27500 GCA_015478945.1 Trachelipus rathkii | reverse complement strand
TGTGTATATTTAAATAAATGTTTACAATGTGAGGAGTTGGGAACCCCCTATCCTTCGGTACTCTTATCCCCCCAAATCGGGTAGGGATGGAGGTTGATATGTGAAACGATACGAAGATGCGTGTAAACGGCCTTGTTAAGAGAGTCCGTAGAAATAAAGAAAGAAAGTGTAATTTTGTATTTTTAAGAGTAACAAAAATTTATATTTTAAATTGCGAAAAATGTAGAACAAAGAAACGCTTGTAAAACGGACTTTAAGGAGATACCGTTATTATTCATATAATAAGATTCCTTCTTTGAAAAAAAAAAATTTGTAACTGGGTATTTTTTAAGAATAAGAAAATTTATAGTCTAAAACATTTTTGTGAGGTCTTTACGATCGGGTTTTAAATGCATGACGGGAATTCCCATATTTTAAAAATTATTGTATTTTATGTATTAAGTTTGATAATTAGATTAGGAAGATCTATCTAATTAAAATTATTTTTATAATGTTTTATGGTGCCGAATTGTGATATATTGTTAGAATTAATATAAAAGCATATAAAAATTTATCTAGTAGAACAAAAGTAATAAAACTTTCGTTCATTATACCATGTGAGAGAGGGGAGGAGTTATCTCCTGTCCCAAATCGACATCTGACTATGACGTCATTCGGGTAGGTGCAGGTCTATAGGCAGAAGACCGAGGCGTTTAAACAAAAAAAAAAAAAAAAAAAAAAAAAAAAAAATTGAGTGTAGCGGTAAAAATGAAATAAATTCTACGGAATATTTTTGCCGACTTTAAAATTTTTTTTTAATGTAATTTCTTTTAGATTTGAAGGCTGGGTATTCTTGATCAACCGGAAATCACCATAAATATGTACTAAAAGTATAGTACGATATAAAATAATGCTATTATAATCTTTAGTATATTTGTAAAGCTAGAACTCTTAGGAGGCAAAAGCTATTATTATTATGTACCGCAAAATTGCTTACATTGTATAAGATAACACACACAACTGTTTTTATTCTTTTTGTATATTATTTAAAATTGAAACAGCCAATAGAACGTCTTTCTCCTACCGGCAAAATCTGGTATCGGAAAAAAGACGCGAGTTAGTGAGGCTAAGACAACACAGCCATCAACAAGTGTCCAGGGCTTCGTCCCTGGCACGCTAAAATATATTTTTGTAATAAAATTAAAGGTGTTAAACTATAATTAATGTTCTTATAATAAGATCTTTTGTAAGTGTCAGATTTGATACGTAGTATTGATCACAAGTGAAATAATCAGATAAGATAAAAATTAGAGAGAATGGCGATCAAAACCTAGCCCAGTACATCGAAACGTATAGCTTTCGCCCCTGTGCAAGTCATTCTAATAAATATGATATTTGGATTCAAGTGCTCACGAAAATGTGCTTGAACTGTCAATGACAAAATCCTTATTATTATACAAAATAAAAATTCTCTATTATGATCTGCGATCAAACTATAATAAAAGAATGTTAATAAAAGAATAACATCAAAATCTATTTAATACACCCTTTCCATCTTATTAATTATTGTACCAGAGGGGTGATTTTTATTTCTATGTTTATTTTGTTTTAATACTCATTACTACTCGTGCTAACATATATATATATATAATATATATATGTATATATATATAATATATTATATATATATATATAATATATATTATATTAATATATATATATATATATTATATTATTATATATATATATATATATATATATATATATAATATATATATATATTTATATATATATATATATATATATATACTATATTATATATATATACCGTGCTCAATCGGTTTAGAGCGACAAGTCGCATGGCAAGTTACGCCGGCGTTCCGATCCTAGTCCGGATCCTAAAGTAGAAATTACCTAAGAAGTTTCCCCTCCAGAATAGTGCTATATCCCTGAGGTGGAAATTTTATATATATATTATATATATATATATATATATATATATTAATATATATATATATATATATTATATATATATAATATATATTATATATAATATATATATATATATATATATATGCAAGGGTCTTAAACAATTATGGTCTTAATTAAGGAGTATTTAGCATTATTAAAAAGTATTGAATAAAGAACTAACCTCGTCTTCCAACCGTGAGAACAATTTTCACCTCCTTCAATTTACGGCCCCATTTTTGACCTGCTTCTCAGCCAAGGTATAAAACTCCTTCTAGTTCTTAGTTTTAAGCTTCTTAATGACTCTTTAAGCCTTTCTACGTCTTCCGAATTAGTATTTTTTAAATTTTCACAGTTAAGCGTTTTCAGAAGCGATCCATCCTTTCATTAACGGAGGTTATGCTATATATATATATATATATATATATATATATATATATATATATATATATATATATATATATATATATATTATATATATATATATATATATATATATATATATATAATATATATATATATATATATATATATATATATATATATATATATATTATATATAAGAAATGCAATAACTGCAATTAAATTTGTATTTGTAAATATCCCCTGATATTTTCACCATGCTGGGATTCGATCCTGGATCCTAGCAGATGAGCGTGCAAGTGTTTGACCACTACGCCACGACGAGACAAAAAAAGAACCCGAGAATACTTCTACTGTCTACTGTCCAAGCAGAGCATTCCTACGTGTTCTTCCCGCTCGCACTCGGGCGTAGGGCCATACAGGGTACCGCGCATGGTGAATAATAATACCAAGAACCGGGGGTCAATATGTACATAAGAAATGCAATAACCTGCAATTAAATTGTATTTGTAATACCCCCTGATATTTTCAACATGCTGGGTTTTGATCCTGGTCCCTAGCAGAGGAGCGTGCAAGTGTTTGACCACTAAGCCACTACGAGACAAAAGAACCCGAGAATACTCTACTGTCCAGCAGAGCATTCCTACGTATTCTTCCCGCTCGCACTCGGGCGTAGGGCCAAACAGGGTACCGCGCATGGTGAATAATAACATCCCATTTAATTTAATGATTCCAGTTGTATCCCTATTTAAAGTGAGTCCTTTAACCTTCAGGATGGATGAGATAGTTCCATCACTCTAACACAGCCTTAATGCATAGGATTTAGGACCTGTGCAAACGAAAGTATCGGCTGTAATACCTTCTCCTAGCTCGTCGGTTAAGTTTCTGAGGAATTTCCCTGTGGGCGGGACATAATCTTTCTCTATCGATATGAAGACACAGCTATCAGTATCACAGTAGAGAACACGTGACCTAACCCCCCCCATAGAAGAAAGTGCGTAAAAGTTCGAATAATTTTAACAGGCATCAAGACGTAAGGTAAAGGCAGCATACCAGCAAACATTTTGTAGCCTTAGATGTCTGATTTCGCATAATCGGTATGCGTTACTTTCAAACTATATGCTTATCGCCTACTACAATAATGTTTCTTACTTCTAAGTCTGCCCTATTCATTAAATCCCATACCTGTTCATTACTGGTACACACAATATCTTCATTCCTCGGTACCCTCTGTGCTAGCTTACCCCATAATGAATTTAGCATGAGTTTAGCAATATATCTCATGCAAGAATTAGCCTTAATATTATTAGCATCCAATCTAACACCTTCAATAACTTCAAAGTCTGCCAGATACTGTAAGAATGAAGGATGATTCCAGGAGGAATCAGAAATGGTAAGGTCAACATGAGATGTGAGCTGAATCTCAAAAATGGGGTTTTACCCATAAAAAATGAAATTTTGATGTGAAATTCAGCTAATAATAGATAATTACATAGATATTCACTATATCAACTATATATTTCACAATATTTAGTTCCTATTAGCTTGTCAATTATATATACACTTCACTTATAGCTCTCTCTCCATCTTTCGTTCAACCTCTCTTTCTTAATACATTGTCTATCTTAGTCTATTCTGACCTAACTTAACTGAACATACTAACCTATCACAAACACACACACACATTCATACACACACACACACGCACACACATATAGGCTCTACCTATCTTTTTTAATGCTTTGTATATCTTACCATAATCAAACCTAACTTGGCTTAATATACTACCTAACACACACACGCACACACGCACACAACATAGCTTCTCCCTATCTTTATTAATACCTTCTTTATCTTACCCTAACGAAACCTAACCTTACTAAACACACCAGCCTAACACATATAGCTTGCTAATTATAGCAACTTTGCTATTCCTATCTCTCTTAACACCTTACCTAGCCCAAGATAACTAATCCTAACGCAGCCTTACTATGCATATGATTGATTCTGATCGAACATGTACAGGCCGTCATTTCTATAAATAGCCCGTTTTCTTTTTAAGCTAAAACATTTACATTTTCACATATTTAATATTCGCATATCGTTTTCTAAATTTTCAGTGCTAGCTTTTATATTTTTTAACCTTCAATACTTATATTTTCACATATTTTAATATTAGCTTCTATTTTCTAAATTTATATTTTGTTCAAAGTTTTTATTGTTTTATTTTTTATTTGCTGTTTGAATGCTAAGTTTTATTTTGTTTTAAGTTTTTTGTATTTCATAGGTTTAATTTTTATACTTTTTATTTATCTTAAAATTTATTTATTTGAAAACTTTTGTTTATTTTTAAGATTGTATTTGCTTTTTAAAAAATTTAAAAAATTTTGTTTTTCCCAAAATATTTACCGTTTTTATTAAAAATAATTGTTTTTATCAACCCTAAAGCAGTAAACCAAAACCCCAGCTTAACCGCAAATCCTACCTTCCCCCCTGCCATGATCTATTGATCTTTTCTTTACGTCATATTTGAACACACATTTTTTTTATAAATCTAGCAAAAAATAAATTCTTTGTATAAATATATCATAGTTAGGATTGGGAAAGGAAAAAAACAAGCTCGTTTTTTTCCGAAAAAAGGTTGTTTTTTTCATGATAAAAACAGCCTGAAAAAAGCAAGTAAATTTTTTTTTTTCGTTTTTTTCAATTAAGTTGTGGAATTTACATGTTTGAACAATTTTATTATAAGTTTTAGCAAATATGCTCTAATTTGGACATTTTTTGGTTCCAATTTCCTACAAGGTTTGTATTCAAAATTTTTATGGGTTTTCCATATTTTTATTTTATATTCTGAATTTTGATATTCATAATATTTTGTTTGTGGCTTCATTAATGTTTTCTTACTCTGTTTTAGCTTTCAGTAACATTTTTATCATAATTATTTAATCAGAATTTAGAAATGTCACGTGCAAAAAGTCGTGTGTACTTTTTAAGGAAATAAAAGGTAGCAAAGGCCCTCGCATGAAATGTAACTTTTGTTGTGTAGACGTTGCAAAACTAGTATTTATTGCTCATAATCTAGAACTAGGAAATTCTGAAAATTTGCCAACTGAGAGAGATGATTATGCTAAGGCAGCTAAGCTTAAGAGTCCTGTTACTGCCCCTGCTCCTTCACCACTGTCATTCTCACACGATACTTCATACGACTGAGATATCAGACTTATCAGTCATATCAAAATTAAATGTGGCTGATCACGCTGATGAGCCCAGTGATAATAAGCTTGACAGTAGTCACAGCACAGTAGTCAGTACTCAGTAGTGACTATGGTCTGGGGAGTGGGTACTAGTGATTAGTGAATCAAAAGTTGATATTCCAAAGCCAAATATTTAATTTAGTCATTCACTCATCCTCCTTCATTTACAATCCTTCATTTACAATCTTGGTATAGTTTTAATTTCAATATTTTTATTATTTCATTTGCATCCCTTAAGTCACTTTTGAGTTTTGTCATTCAGACTCATTCTATATAAATATAATACACATTAATGTTTAAAATTAAATTATAAATATGATTATATGATACAAATGTAAAATACATAGTAAAATTAGTAAGTAGAAGCCTACAAACAGCAGTCTGCAGGCTACAACCTGCTGTAAATTGTAACAAAAAAAACTGATAAAATAAAAGAGAAAGGTAGTTCTGCTATTTTATAAATCAAAATGGAATATTTGTTTAATTTCAGGTATCCTCATATTTGAAAAATGAAAATACTCAAGTGAAATATCATATTAGCCTCTTTATATATTTTAAAAATACATTTAATGAAAAAAACGAAAAAAAAACTGAAAAAACGGAAAAAAACATGAAAAAACATGTTTTTTTCCTGAAAAAAAACATGATTTGAAAAAAACGGTTTTTTCCGAACCCTAATCATAGTAAAATGGAAAAGTTTATTAGAAATATGTTTTATTTACTGTAAAGAAGTAAATTAAAAAATCATCAAAGCAAACCCCATCCCACCCCACCCCACCTCATCCCTCCCCTCATAATGAACTATTGATCAAGTGATTAAAGTCATATATGGACATCACTTATCGTAACACAAACTCACAGGTTGTTTAAACACAATTTTTATCTATCTCTTTCTATCTATCCTTAGTACCCTCTCTCTATAATTTAGCCTAGCCTAACTATCCTATCCTAATATAGACTATTTTTCCCTACAATATCCAAACTAACAAAACCCAATGATGTCTTACTGTTCACATAACTGATTCTCTTATAATATCGACATATATATTTCCAAATTTAATATTCACATCTCATTTTTCTTAAACCTAAACTATTTTATTTTCATTAAGGCTGAAACATTTATATTTTCATATATTTTATATTGACATCTCGTTTTCTTTTGTTAAGTTTTTATTATTTTATAAATTTTATTTTGTATTCACATATTTAATTATTATTTTGTAGGTTTAATTATACATTTATAATTTGTTTTAATTTTTATTTATTTAAAAAGGTTATTTATTTATTTTGATATTTTTATTTCCTTTTTTTAATTTATTTATTTATAAAAATTTTATTTTACATTTTTTTTTACAGTTTATCACCACTCACGGGCTGGGCCCTTTTCAAGGAGGGGGCAGAAGATAAAACAGGAGAACCAACCCAGGCCCTAGCTTAACGCAAATCTCTTAGGTGAGTGAGTGTAGACGTGGGAATTAAAGAGGAGAAGATTAAATGCAGTAGGAAAAACAGAAGAAGGCAAGGAGTTTCACAGAACAGAAGTAGTTGGAAAGAAAGAGGCACCACAGCGAACAAGTCTGCGGTTTTCAATACTCACGCCATATTTGTGCGAGAGCAAGGCACCCCTTGTGATACGAGGGCGGCGCAAGGGTGGTGGAATGCGAGAGGACAACTCCCCCGAGCATTTGTCGCTGAAGCACCTATAGAAAAGAGATAGTGCGCCAACTTCATGTCGCATAGATAGAGGGTCAAGCGAGTTTGAAAGAAGGGGACAGTTTATTAGTCTCTTAGCTTTAGACTCAACCCTATCCAATAGAAGGGTGGACCTGGAGCCCCCAGATGTGAGAAAGTACTCCAACAAGGGCGAATAAAGCCCTTATATAACTGGAATAACTGATCAGAGGAAAAAAATTCCCGCAACCTGAACAGGACTCTCAGCTTCTTTGAGGCCACCTTAGCAACCACTGTAATATGAGGTTTCCAAGACAATTTGTTGTTTATGTTGAGACCAAGAATGTTTATGTTATTCACAGGTGAGACGTTAGAGCCGTCGAAGAAAATAGGAAAGTTGGGAGGTGTTTTTGAGGGTGAGATGTAAAGAAATTTAGTTTTTAAATAGATGAATTTTACAAGGTTGTGATGACCCCACCGAGAAATTCCATTCACATTGGCAAGAATAGAATCGGAAAGCTGAAGACGAGAGGCAACTCTAGATACAAAAGAGGGGGGAGCAGATTGAAATGAGTAGAAGAATAGAGAGTTGAGTCACATAAGAGGAACAGAGTTAGAAGTACAGCTGAGGAGATCGTTGATTGCAAAAGTAGGAATAAAGTTGGAGATAAAACAGAACCTTGAGGCAACACCACAATTAACAGGAAAGGGGAGAGGAAGAGGACGCTCCAACAACGAGTGCTGATATGGAGCGATCGGAGAGAAAACTAGACATGAGTAAGCAAAGAGAAGGAGAAACCCCAAAGGAAGGGAGCTTTCGAGATCAGCAAGCATTACCATACCCGGTCAAAAGCTTTGGATATGTCAAGCGCCACCACGCAAGACTCTCCATAGTCCCTAAGGGCAGAATACCATAATTCAGTTAGATAGGAAAGTATGTCACCAGGTTGACCTCGAATGTCGTTAAGCCATACTGATGCATCTGAAAAGAAGGGAATCGAGACTCCAGATAGCATCCAGGAAATGAGAGTTTAAGAAGAGTTCAAAGACTTTAGATAGAAATACAAGTAACGACTATAGGGCCGATAGTTGAAGGATCTTGAACGGTTACCTTTTTCGGGATTCATTTAACATAAGGCGGCTTCCAGCACTGAGGAAAGTATTAGTATTAAGACATGGAGAGTAGAGTTGAACGAGGAACAGGCCGCCAGGTCAGGAAGCACACTCCCTCAAACACGTGGAAGGAATGCCATTCCAGGGCCAATAGCCCTCCTGACATTCATAGCATCTCAGGATCTCAGCACCGATCAAGTGTGTGATCACAGGTTAAGGACATGGGAAACCTGAGAGGAGAAGGAAGAGAGGAAGAAGAATGCCAGAATCGTCCAGGGGTAGAAATTAGATGAAAAAAGGAGATCGAAAGATTGGCCTTTCAGAAGGAGAGTTAAGCTGCAGATACCGTTAGGCGAATAAGGGGAGGAAAGCGAGATTACAACAAAGTGCTAGAGATGTTTTTTGCAAGAGGCCAGATATTTTTATCAGTAGGAGAACCAAGCAGGTTGCGCACTTTCTTTTAATGAAAGCGCGCTTAGCCTGTTGAATAGTAACCCTGCAATGATTTCGAGCAGAATGAAAATTAGTAGAGGAAAGGAGAAACGCAGAGTTTTTTCCCATGTCGATATGCAATTTGTCTCTCTCCTGAAGTGTCGCGCGAGAACAAGTTCCATCAAACCATGGATTTTGAGGGGAAAAAGATTTAGTAGAAGATTGGAATGAACCTACTCTCCTATCGGTGATTACGGACCTCATACCTTTTCATCGGCTTACCGAAGCATCCTCGAGTCATAGCAGGATTCATTCAAGATAGTTAGCAAGAAAAGCACGTCAGAGGTCGCCCCAATTAGCGCTCGTGTAAAAGGCCAGAATTACGGTTTAGGATCTGGAGGAGCTGCTGGAGAAAAAGTTTAAAATTAAGAGCTATAAGAATTATGCGTCAGGAGTGTAACCAAATAGGAGGGAAGATGGTGTTTATAAACGAGAAAGAGTAGAGTGAAACATAAGTGACGCGATGTTCAAGAATTGCGTTAGGTCGATCTGGGATATGTGTAGGTTCCTTAATTAACTGTTCCAGATCGTTGAGAATACTGAATGTTTTGTTTTAAGTATTTAGTTTTATTATTTTTTTTTAATATTTAATTTTTTTTTTAAAATATGTATTATATTTACCCTAAAGAAGAAAAGCAGTAACGCAAACACCCCACCCCAACCCCTCCCACCCGGCAGTGCTTACTGCTTTAAGTCACATATTGTTGTAATTTTTGTATAAACATCAAGTGAAAATAACTTCATTGTATAAAATATCGCATATTGTATTAATGTAACATAAAAATATGTTCTTCTATAAATATAAAAACCAGGTTTTAGCAATTTCTACTAAAAATATAACAAAATTTAACATAGCCTAACCTATCTTACATACTGAACTACGAGTGAAAGCTAACATATAAGCAAAGTTTTTAATTAACATTATCTAAAATAACTGACAACATAAACAAAGTTTTGACATCAATAAATGTAACAAAACATTAGCGGAACTAAGAACATACCACGACATAACAAACCTAGCATACCTTACGCTTGAATAAATTGCTAACATTAACAAAGTTTCTTGCATTTCAACGGTAAATAAGCTACCAATACTCAACAAAACTCACCCCATCCATACTTTTCTATCATACCTAAAACATCTCGATGTTAATTTAACATAAACATAGTAATATTTAACAAAACCTAGCAAAAATTTATCATATCCTAACCTATCCAACATACTGAACTACTGATAAATGCTAACCTATCAAAGTTTTATCTTATCAACAGCTGTTAACATTGGAATATCTAACATTACTTTAATTATCAAACAATATCGGTAATAGAAATATTATTATTAATATCAC
Source organism: Trachelipus rathkii (assembly GCA_015478945.1). Taxonomy (NCBI): domain Eukaryota; kingdom Metazoa; phylum Arthropoda; class Malacostraca; order Isopoda; family Trachelipodidae; genus Trachelipus; species Trachelipus rathkii. Next base: position 17,311 of record JABUQX010011832.1, on the reverse strand, counting down.
ATGCACAAACATATTATTATTATTATTATTATTATTATTATTATTATTATTATTATTATTATTATTATTATTATTATTATTATTATTATTATTATTATTATTATTATTATTATTATTAGTAGTAGTAGTAGTAGTTAGTAGTACTATTATTAATTATTATATATTATTATTATTATCATTATATTATTATTATTATTATATTATTATTATTATTATTATTATTATTATTATTATTATTATTATTATTAACGCACACATTGATTTACAGAGCACCAATAAACAGACGTGGACACTTCAAATGTTAAACTGACAGGTGGAAGTTGCATTCGAAAGTTGCACATACAACATTGATTACAAATTTTTAACATTAACAAGAAATAATTGATTTCTTTACCCTAAAAAACGGTGTGACGAGTGATATATATATATATTTATATATATATATATATATATATATATATATATATATATATATATATATATATATATATATATATATATATATATTATATATATTATATATATATATATATAAATTTTATTATATATCATATATATATATATAATAATATATAATATATATACTATATAATATAAAATATAGTATATATATATATATATATATATATATATATATATATATATAAATAATTAAAATATAAGTTTTCAGAAATTTGATAAGTATGTATGTGGATAAATTTATGTTCCGTTGCCCAACTTCATGTTCTGTGACAAGGGCTGCAGAGCTTAGTAAAACTTATCTATTACCAAATATTTCATTTTCATTAAGGTGTATTTAATGGCAAGTCTTTGGAAAATATACAGGGACATAAAATTACTGTCTATTTAAGCTACAACCTTATTAAATTTGCATCCCGTTTTCTAAACATTTTGGGTTAACATTTATATTTTTAGTTTTAAGTTGTGCCATTCATATTTAATATATTTTCTTTTTAAATTGTAACATTAATATTTTTGTTATTTTTCTTTTATGTTAATTAAAAAAATGTAAAGTTTTAAATTTTTATTAAAAATTTAAAAACTTTATTAAAAAAATTTATTTCATTGATATTTTTCTTTTAACATTAACAAAGTTTTTGTAAAAATTTAAATTTTTTTTAAAAAAATTTGCGTTATATCGACCATTAGGAGGTAAATCAATAAATCAGTAAATCTTAACCACCCCATACTTTTCCTTCGCATTCATTTTGTATTATCAACTCATAAGTTTTGAATAAATCACATAAAGGGAGTTCATTGTAGATGGAAAACAGATTTTTTTTATTGATATTATTACATAATCTCCTTACAAATTTACCATTAAATATACAAAAACATTTATTCATCGGTTAACTTTATATTTATATTATAATATCTAGCAAAAACTAACAAAATTCATCATAACCTAACCTATCTAACATACTGGACTACGAATAAAATGCTAACGTAACAAAAATTTAACTTACCACTTTCTGCTATTCTAGCAATATCTAACAATACTTTACATAATCTAACATATGTAAAATACTAAATTGTGAATAAATGCTAACATTAACAAAGTTCTCAACCTATCGATGGTAATTATCCTAAAATTACACTATTAAACCTGACCTAATTCTACCTTTTCTATCATAACTATAACATCAATATTAATATAACATTAACATAGTAATATCTAGCAAATCCTAAAAAAATTTATAATAACCTAACCTATTGGACATACTGAACTACGAATAAATGCCAACATATCAAAATTTTAACTTATCAATAAATGTTAACATAGCAATATCTAACGATACTTTCCATAGTCTATCCTATACATCCTACAAAGCTGTGAATAATTGCAAACATTAGCAAGATCTCAACCTATCATCTGTAACAAACCTAACATTATTAAACAAAACTTAACCTAACCTAGTCTCTACATCATAACACAACCGACTTATCAACTCTAACACCATATCTTTCAATATCATACCTTGTGTACAAATAGCCATTTTACTAAAAGTAACCTTGATCCATGCATCCTTCATTAATCTATTTAAAAAAGTAGAATGTTATAAGTGTATGTAATTGTCTTAGATAGCAGGTGAGAGAGATGGTGTTAGAGTTGATAAGTCAGTTGTGTTATGATGTAAAGACTAGGTTAGGTTCAATTTTGTTGGATACTGTTAGGTTAGTTACCGCTGATAGATAGGAATCTTTGCTAATATTTGCAATTATTCATAGTATAGTAGGATATATAAGAGAGTCTATGTAAAGTATTGTTAGATATTGCTATGTTAACAGTTATTAATAAGCTAAGTTATGATAATATTATTTTTTAAGGATTTTTTAGATATTTGAAGTGGAAAAGGGCATTGTGTACTGCGACTATGTTCATAACCTAATTTAAAAATCAGGAGACATAAAAAGTTTATCAAATGGGAGTTTTTCACTGACATTCAAAAGAAGCTTGAAGGTTTTGCTACTGAATAATGGAAAAAAGCACACTCAAGATCACTTGCATATTCTATCCTTCTAATAGAAACATGAAAATGTGATAAATCTGCTTGAGAAAATTAATCATCAAAAAACATAATTAGTTAGTTTATGGTGATTTTAAAATTACTGGAATTTTGCAGTGTCTATGTGGCGGTTACTGAAATTTTCCATTTTATTTTGCGAGTGGGACAGAAAAAAAAAAGAAAGGAAAAACGTTTCCTGTTTTTCATGGTCACAATGAAACATTTTAGTTATTAATATACAACTTATGAGGTGATAATACAAAATAAAGTCCTAATATCACTTTAAATCAGTAGATCATGAATTACGAGGAGGGGGTTGATGGGATGTGGTGTTTTGACTCTTATTGATTTACCTACTTATGGTGATAAAACAATTTTAATAAAAAATAAAGTTTAAAAAAAAATTCATAGACCTTTTAAGATGAATAAAAATGAAAAAAAAATTTTTATATGAACTTTAAATTTTTAATATATTTTAAAAACTTTAAATTGTTTTTAGTTAGCGTAAAAGAAAAATAGAAAAAATATTAAAGCTACAATTTAAAAACAAAATATGTTAAAATATTTATATTTATATTTACAAAAGAAAATATAAATGTTAACCCACACAATTTAGAAAAAGGGATTTGAATTTATTAAGATTGTAGCTTAAAAAGACAATAATTATAATTATATGTCCATGTATATTTCCAAAGACTTGGCATCATATACACTTTCATCAAATAAAATATTAATATATATTATAAAATTTACCCAGCTCTGTATTCCTTGTCACAACAGGTAGGTGGACTACAGAACATAAATTTAACACATATCATATTCAAAATCTGACAACGTGATGCACTTTTAATTAGCTATATATATATATATATATATATATATATATATTATATTATATATATATAATATTATATATATATATATATAAATTAATAATATATAATATATATATATACTATTATATCATAGTTACTATATCATATATATATATATATTCACATCGTTTTTAGATTACAGCTATCAATTATTTTATATTTCCTGGGCGGGGTATACTATGGTTGCGTAATGTTAATGCGTGGTGTAGATGAATCAGGACTGCGGAGCCGGAGCCGCAAGGTTTTGGGAGGAGCTGGAAGTTTTTGAAGGGATGGAGCGGAGTCGAGCGAGTCGACAATTTTGGGTGTCTGGAGCAGGAGTCGGGATTTTAGGTTGCCTGGAGCCGCGTCGAAGTCGGAGTCGGTAAGTCGGAGTCGGAGTCGGAGCCACAAAAAAAAAGCGATGCAAGTACACAAAATTAAGTAATTATAGTTAGAGCACGTAGAATGACGATTAAACGTTAATTGAGGGTAAAAGACTCTCATAAATCGTGCCCCCTATTTGAGGGTTCAAATCTCTGCCCTAGAAACGCTTCCTCCAGACATCAAAACGTCTTATCGACCATTAGAAACCCTACCTTGTCCACGTCAACTAGAAACCGAGACATGTTGCAAAAGTTGCACGGTGCAACCTTCCCTGTCGACTTGGCTGCTGATTACGCGCTCCTTACTATTCGTACCTTGCAGAAGCTCTGAGTTGTCATGAATATCACTAAAAGAGAGTTATTCTCAGTTGTGAAAATTGAAAAACTTCAAAAACATGACGATTCAGAAAGAGAGCTAGAGAGTGTTAAAATTGAAATACGATAGTCAGGGTAGATTAGGAGAAAATAACACATATAAGTGACCATCAACATATCATAGAAAATTCGAAGGCTCCACCAGTAACTTGATCACATCAATAATTCGCTACATTTACTCGGCACAACATTTCACCTCTTTGATATACTGCGATATTGAAATTGGTAAAGAAAATAGAGTATTATTTTATTAAGAGCTATGAAGGTCCAAATTTGATTTAAAACCAGATGGTTTGAATAAAAAAAGTTGAGTTCAACAAAGTAAACATTTGAATGAAGAAAATCATCTCCCAAGAGATGAATTTAGAGACGTGAATAAGGAGCAACGCTTGAATGCTGACTTCGAGCATCTCCAAGGTAAATTTATTTTTCCCATTATTAAAAATTGGAAAATGAAAAAGGGGCGATTGTGTAAGTTTCTTTCATATGCAAAGAATGTTAAATAGAAAGCCATGGAGTGTTTATGAACATTCCTGTAAGCGGTCTTAAAAGTCGAAAGTATTGTGTGTGTGTGTGTGGTGCGTGTGTGTGTGTGGTGTGTGTAAGTAGCATGCGTGTGTGTGTTGAAGATGAGTTCAATATAGTGCGCTAATGAGTTTAAAGAATGTCCCAGTGTCAAATCAAACTTT
>JABUQX010011831.1:15000-19247 GCA_015478945.1 Trachelipus rathkii | reverse complement strand
CCCAGCCTCTATGATTTTATCTCTTTCGTTAGCCAATTCTGTTAAAATTATCGCCAATTTATTTTTAGCCTTAGAGACCAATTTAAATTCAATGTCAAAATTTGCAATGGCGTTTAATAAATTTATTTCCCGAATATTATGAACTTTTGTGGCACTCTTTTTTGTATAAGCTGTGATCAACCCACTGTTACTGGTACAGATATTGACTCTCCTATTTGCAATTAAATAAGCGTATTTATGTAAACTGTTATTGACGCATAATAATTCCTTAACTAACTGTGGTAGTGCCACTTCCACCTCAGTAAGTATAGTACTGTAAAGTGCGAAAATCTTTGTCTGATTATTTTCTTCTCCCATAAGTGCGCTGGCTATAGTAAGCTCGCTTACCTTCGTGTATAATAGTAACTCAGTTTCTTCATCGGGGAACGACAACAGGGTGGCACTCACCATTGCCGCTTTAGCTTCTTGGATTGAAATGCTCGCTCGGCTTCTACTCCCCAGGAAATCCTTTTATTGGAGGCGGGTTTTCCTTTCAACATTTTCGTTAGGGGTTGCAACAATTGGGCCGCTCCGACTATGTTCATTCGGCAGAAGTTATATAGGCAGAAGTTATATAGACCGAGAAACGCTCTAAGCTGTTTGATAGTTGTAGGTTTTGCAACATTCACCACTGCATTGATCTTTTCTTTGCTAGGCCTAACGCCCTTCTCGCTAATGTTGAAACCTAAGAAATCTGTTTCTCCGACTGCAAGTACACATTTTTTTGGGTTCATATAAATTTTCATATACCTTAATCTCTCTAAAACTTTCTCCAACATTGCAACATGTTCTTCAAGAGTCGAACTGGCAATTAAAATGTCATCTAAATAAACAAAAACATTCCTTAAATCTCCAAGCAAGATTGACATGAAGCGCTGGAAAGCACTAGAAGAGCACTTGTGCCCTTGAATTAAATAGTTAAAACTGTAGTTACCAAAAGGACAAGTAATAGTGAAATATTTCTTTGTTTCCTCGCTTATTGGCACGTTATAGTAAGCTTGCCGAACGTCTAGCCTTGTTAATAACTTGCAATGTTGCAATTGCAATATGATATCTTTAATCTTAGGCAGGGTAAAATTGTCAGAGGTTGATCTCTGGTTCAATAACCTTAAGTCAACGACTAAACGAACTCTGCCATCCGGCTTTGGCAAAAAGCTAGTTGGGAAACCCCAATTGCTTCTCCCCCGCGAAATGACCCCCGCGTCCAATAATTTATTGATTTCCTTCCTTGCTCTCTCAAAAAGGTGTAGAGCTATGCTTCTACTCCCCAATTGTATCGGCGAGCCGCTGACATTCACATGGTATGGGTAATTTGCCGCCAACTCGCACAAAATTTCTTCCTTCAAAGGACATTCTTCTCTCTCCCCTCCCCCCTCATCAACTGTGCAATCTTTAACCCCCCTCCCAATAGTACAATCGTTACCCCCCCTCCCCCCTCCCCTATAGTTTCGTTAGCGTCGGGTTGTGAGCGAGCAGTAAAATCGTCCTCACAGCTGTTAAAATAAGCCACGCCTCCTTTTTTCCTGTATTTTGTACAGATAGAGCGCCATCTTTTGAGCTGATCATTCTTTAAATCTAAATTAGGTGCTTTATAAGGATTTAAGAATAAGACTTGGTACTTCCTAATTAAATTATTAACTAATTCGTATTCGCAAAGCGGTATATTTAAAGAGACAGCGGCCAGAGGGAAGATAGAATTTCGAACATGTTCCGAAAAATCAAAAGCCTCATTACTAAGAGAAATACTACGTTTCGTGCTGGGATCTAATAAATAATGGCACCTAAATCAATGATGAACCCGTGTTTTTTGAGGAAGGGCATGCCGAGGACATTAAATTTGATATCTGCCGCATAGGCATGCACATTGTAAAGTCTATCTAACCCCAAATCAATTTTGATTACCCTTTTATCATAAATGTTCATGCAGCCCCCATTTGCGGCCCTGGCACTGCCAATCGGGGCCCCCTCCTTATCTAATTCAGAAGCACTCATAAGGTTGAGGCAACTCCCACAGTCTAGCAAATAGGATTCATTGCTACTTTTATCCGAAATGTAATATAGTTTATCAAAATTATATCTCCAACAGCTGCAACGATGTTAGTTGAGTTGCCAGAAACTTCCACTACAGTATTACTAGATAAGTCACATGCATTATTCCTTAAAATTAATGATCCCTCATGCTTATCGGAAGGAAAAGAATCTCCTTCATCTCTAAAACTAATACAATTCATTTTCAGAAAGGGAATTTCGCCCCCTTCATTAATTACAAATTCATTTTTATCATTATTTTTATCAACAAGTATGGAGTCACAAGTCTGAATCGCCTCCATCCCCGCCTTCTCCCCAGTGATCAAAGTGGGGGAGCAGGTCGACTCCGAGGGGGGAAACAGCGACTCATTCACAAGTCTATTGCTTTCAAAGTAATTATAAGAATTTACAAAACCGTTATTGCCATCATTATGGCTATCATTTCTAATTCTACAATCACTACTATTATTATTGTCATTATTGTTATTAATCTCATCATGCATTGAGTTACAATTAAAAGTTGAAGATGACTCTACCCCTACTGACTTCTTCATGGTTGACTCGTGTGGGGAAGAGGTTGACTCACTAGAAGCCCCTCTCTCAGCCATTTGAGTCATCGTTTCACCGTTAAAATTTTCGATTTCAGATGCATTGTTAATTACCCGCTCCTGCCTCTGATTATTTTTACAAGTAAAATTTCTATTCCATTTAAATCTATTAATATAATTAACATTTCCATCATACCCACGATTAACATAATTGCAATTATTACTAAAATATCTATTACTATTATGGCCAGTAAAATTTGCATACCCATTATTATTACAAAAATTATTATAATCAACACGTGCATCATTATCATAAACATTACTGTTATGATCAATATTTTCATTACTATGGGGATTATTATTATAAGAATTGTCCCTATTATAGTTACTGTAATTTCTATTATTATAATTACGACTATAATTCCTACCATTGGTTTGATTATCATTATAACAATGTCTTCTACTATAGTTAAAATTAATATTTCCCCGCCCAAAATTAGATTTATTCATACAAAAGTTGCAGGGTAAACAATCACAAAAATATCTACTTACAGAAGCGTCATTCCCCCACCTATTTACCCCAATCTGGCCCGGGAGTCGCCTCACGGACCAACCTCTCCATTTCCCTGGTTCGAAATGTTGGAGTTCCGCTGCGGGGGAGAGGGAGTTGCCGGGGGTTGCGATATCAAGGTGTACATCGGACAATATCGACCCTCACAATTAAATGAACGGTGCAAGAATTTCTTATGAAACCTACAAAGACCTTCTGTACTAGGGCCGGCTGCAACGTTGTTATAAGTTGATCGGTTGAAGCCTCTTTCTCTTGAACCCTGATTATTGCTGGGGGTGGGGGAATTCTTCGCATTCTGACACATTGTCTTAGCGAGCTCTATGACGCTCTTGGCGAGTGATCTCATCTCTTCAGCTGATTTTTCATGAGAGATTATCAGTCGACTTATCTCCCTCTCTTGGGCTGAAGTCTCTCTGTTGAGTGGCTTGGTGACTTTCTCTTCTGCTGGTCGTACGGCGTTCACAGGTTGCCATTCGTTTCTCCCCCCCGCGGGGGATTGGCGAGCACCGTTTTGGGAGAAAAATTTGTTAAAAATGTCGTCGGCAATTTCAATTAATTCCTCAAAATCATGGTTCTTCTCTGTCGTCATGAGGGAGATCTGTAACTGCTGAGGTAATCGTAAGAGAAAGAGTTCTCTAATAAATTTTGCATCGTTGTCAGTTATTGAATCGAAGCTGCATAATCCGAGCATTTCTTTTATTCTAACTGCGTAGTCGGATGGGAGCTCTCCTTCCCTCATTCCTGATCGAAAAACTTCTTCTATCTGCGCTCTTAGCGATGGTGCATAGAGTTTTTCTATTACCTTGACTAGTTTAGTGTAACAATCGTCTTTAGGGGAAGCTTCAACGAATTTGTAATTTTGCTTGGTAATTTTGATGCCAAAAGCCTTACCCTCTCCCTTTGATCGATGATTTCATTAAGGTTAAAGATCATTGTCGTTTGCCGAATCCACTCTAATGCATCAAACTCGTTGAAGGGGGGAATAGCATTGAGGGGGAGATTCTTCTTTCTTCCTTTTCTCCCTAAGAGAGTGGGGGAAGGGTGACTCTTCACCAGGTTTG
>JABUQX010011831.1:0-2500 GCA_015478945.1 Trachelipus rathkii | reverse complement strand
TCCATACTAATGACCTCATCCCCAAAATACCTATTCCTTCTTGCACCATCAAACCCACACACATTCACTATCACCTCTTCATTACTGTTAGTAATATTAGTTATTATACAGATTTTCAAGTATTCTTTCCCTCCTCTCATCATTTTATCAGTTATACAAAAGCACACATATATATATATATATATAAATAATATGTAATAAATAATAATATATAATAATAATAATAATAATAATAATAATATATATATATATATATATATATAATATAATATAATAATAATAATAATGTAATAATAATAAAATGTATATATAATAATATTAATAATAATAATATAATAATAATAATAATAATAATAATAATAATAATAATAATAATAATTAATATATATATATGTAATATATATGTATATATAATAATAATAATAATAATATAATAATAATATATACATATATATATGTATGTATGTATAATAATATAAATATAATATATTAATAATAATAATAATATATATCATTATATAATAATACTATATTAATATTTAATTATATATGTGTGTAATAATAATAATAACTAATAATAATAATAATAATAATAATATGTCATCGTTAAATAGGTAATATTAAAAAAAATAATATATGTATTATTATAATATACTATATAGAAAAAAATAATAGTTTACCAAAATATATCTGTATGTACAGATAAATATATATGTATATATATATATATAACGGTGTATAATATATATGCCCTGCTCTTTGCTATATATATATATATATATATAACATATAATAATAATATATGTATATATATATATATATATATTACCATTTTAACTTTGATTTTCCTTCCATTTTATATTTTTTTCCTTTTTACATTTTATTTCTTCTTTACCCTTTTATCTAGTCCTTATTATTATTATTATTATTATTATTATTATTATTATTATTATTATTATTATTATTATTATTATTATTATTATTATTATTATTATTATTATTATTATTATTATTATTATTTTTATTTCTTTATAAATAACCTTTTTTCTTTGTTTAATTTTTTAATTTCTTTCTTACTTTGATTTTTTTCATTTCTCTTTATCGTTTTCCTAAATTCGATCTGACGTTTAAATTTTTCATTATTATCTAATTCTCTTCTAAATTATTAATGAATCTCTTATTACTCCAATTATCTCTTTGTTTCGTGTTTGTTCCACAATTTTCTAACATTTTTATTCTTATTGAAGCTATAGTCCCAATCGGTCGACAGAGAAAATGGTCAAAATTTTATAAAAAAAATAAAAAATATGGTAATTTAGAGTTTCTCTAACGAATTCAACAATACTTAACTTAACCTAACCTAACCTAACCTAACCTAACCTAACCTAACCTTACCTAACAACCTAACCTAACCTAACCTAACCTAACCTAACATAACCTAACCTAACCTAACCTAACCTAACCTAACCTAACATAACATAACATAACATAACATAACACAACATAACATAACATAACGTAACATAACCTAACCTAACCTAACCTAACCCTACCTAACCTAACTAACTAACATAACAACTAACCTAACCTAACCTAACCTAACCTAACATAACATAACATAACATAACATAACATAACATAACATAACATAACATAACATAACATAAAATAACATAACATAACCAAACCTAACCTAACCTAAAATAACCAACTTAAGTTAACCTAACCTAAATAACCTAACCTAACCTAACCAACTTAACCTAACCTAACCTAACCAACTTAACTTAACCTAACCTACCCTATCGCCTGTGGCGGCCTGTACGGGAAGGTTTTGTGATGTCATGTCGACAATTTGACCTGTCGACCATTTGGGCTAGTACCTTCTTGTTTATATTATAATAATCATTTTTGGAATAATTCTTATTTCTTCATTCTCTTCACCTTAGTTTTGTAAATATTTTATTTTTTTATCCTCACTTTTTATTTTCACTTCCTATTATCAAAGGAGATTTTACTCTCCATCAGAGGGATTTGAAAACTGGACTCCGCGTCGCTGATATAACTTTAACCAGGCTCTCTATCCACTAGGTCATCCACGTTCCATCCCGGACAGGCCCCCAATGGAACGTGGATGGCCTTATTCTCCATATTTACTAGTTTCGTGCTTTTCTATTTTTTTATTCTATGTTCTAGGTTTGCCTGAATCTTAATTTATTCTTTCGATAATCTGTTACCTTACCCCATCCCCTTCTTGTTTCAAACCATCCCCCATTAAACCTTAAAGGTCGTTGGGGTCTTGCTCCTTTATTTATTTTCAACGTATCTTATACCCGTAGGGATACTTTAATATTATATATAATTCCTTTTAAAAAAAAAATCTATTGTTTCCATCTGTGGAAGTTTATTTTAATTTTTTTTTTGCGTATGATGGAGGGGAAGGGAGGAGGATGGAGAAAGTTAGGGACGAGGGAGAGGAGGAGGGAGTAGGAGGGAGGAGAGA
>JABUQX010011830.1:55000-60000 GCA_015478945.1 Trachelipus rathkii | reverse complement strand
TTAAATCATGTTCCTGCAACATACATCTCAGACAAGCCAGCAAATTCCTATGACTTACCTCCAGGAGGCCATTACATCTAGGATTTGAGCTACACGTAGTCCGGTGCTCCATTCCCACGGCCCTACACACTTCCTCAAACAAGCGACTAGTGAAATTCGCACCTAAATCCGAAATAATTACCTGAGGAATTCCACAGAACGGGAAGAGTTCGTGAATGAATGCATTCAATATTTCTCCCGAATTTATTTCTTTAAGAGGCACAGCGAACAAGTACTTACTGTAGCGGTCAATTAAGGTAAGTAGGTATTTGTATCCTCTTGCATTAGGTAACTTAAGTATGTCAACATGAACGACTTCAAACTTCTTCGTTACTTCTTTAAAAACACCGTAATCAGGACTTATACCTTGTACTGTTTTATTTTTTTGACATGCTGAGCACGTGCGGACAAACTGTTTTATTTTTTTATGCATGTGCTGAAACACGAATTCATTTTTTATGCTCAGGAGGGTTTTATTCACACCCAAGTGTCCTTTATTGTGGTATTCGCTGATTACCTTCTGCACACTATTTTCAGGCACAAAAACGCGCGCATAGTTTAAAGATACATCGACAATTAATTCTATCTCCTTTCCGTCATAAAAGAATTTCTGTTTTATTAACTTCAAAGTAGTTTTCTCTTTCTTCGCCATCAGATCGCTCAGGTACTTATCAGAATGTTGGTGTAGTCTAATTTCTTCAAAGTCCAAATCTCGTTTGAAATGCGAGACTAATATCTTTGCATTTTTATCAAACGTTGTTACTAAATTTATTTTTGCAATTTCCAATATGGCCGCTTCAGTGCGACTGCTATTTTCATTTCGACAAGACAGATCTATCGGTGCACATTCATTCATTACCAAGTTAATAGCACCTACGTCAGTCGCTATAGTATTCTCAGCCGATTGCTCATTGGCCGTCGTTAATCGGTGGGCGGAGTCAGAGACTACACTATTTGGACCAGCATCTTCTCCTACCTCATCTTGGGCAATATTATTTGCAAGTAAATATTTTAATAACGCATTTTGATTTTCGGTAATTAACTCCATCGTGATATTAAAAGTACTCAAAATAGCAAGTTCCCTCAATTCCCTAGCATTATAATTTTGTACATCATTAGCATGATTTATTTTATATACAAACGCCCGCGAACACGTACAGATACGCACATGCTTTCCCGCTAAAATTGCGCCATATTTCTTGAATAATTTTGTTAACCCTAATAAAAGCTTATTTACTGGCAAATATTTTTTTTCTGTTGTATTAAAAGACCCACTATAAAAAGCAAAAGGAGTCCCATTCTCATCGTCAGACATAATTACCGTATTAAAAGCTTTATTATTGGCATAAATGTACACTTTGAGAGGCGCATCGACTGCTGGGAACCTGAGCCGAGAGGCGTGACGAATCGCTTGTTTTATATCTACAAAAGACTTCTCAGCCTCGGGAGACCACGTGATTTTTTTATTAGAGCTATTTTTTCCCTTTAAATAATTATACAAAGGCAATGTTAGATTTGTAAAACACGGTATATTTTGACGGTAAAAGGAAATTCGGCCAACAAACGAACGTACTTCTTTTATGGTTACCGGCCGAGGAACATTAATTATTTCCTTAACTTTTTCAGATAATGGCGCAAGCCCTTCTTCCGTCAAGTCAAAACCCAAATAACTTAATCTTTTTACCCCAAATTCGCATTTTTTTTATTTAAACAAATTTTAAAATAATTTAATCTCTCAAATACTTGTTTAAGTACCAACACGTGGTCTGATAAATCTTTGGTCCCTATCAAAATATCGTCTAAATACACGTGTACACCGGGAATGCCTTGAAGTAATATAGTTAAAAATCTCATGAAACATGAGCTCGAATTTTTAAATCCCATCGGTAATTGTCTAAAAGAAAAATTGCCGATCATTGTACTAATAGTAAAATAATGTTGATCGGCTTCTGCTAAAGGCAGCAGATAGTACGCGTTCGTGACGTCAAGTTTACTTAATACCTTTGTCCCATGAAGCCCACTAAATATATCATTTATATTCGGCATAGCAAATACATCATTTTTCGCCACAGAATTAAGTTTTCTAAAATCACACACGATTCGTACCCCTCCCCCATTTTTTTCCAAAACGCTGATTGGGAAACTCCATTGCGATGGAGCCCTCTTTAAAACTTTCGCTTTTACTAAATTTAATAGCTCCCTCTTTGTTTGTTCGAATAATTTATGAGGAATACGACGAGGTTTAAGTTTTATTGGAACTCCGCTTATATTAGTTTTATAAGGAAAAAGTGAAGCTAATTCCCTCAAGATAGCAGTTGGAATGCTCGTCTCCTCTCCCCCACGTAAAGCACAAGTATCCCTCCCCCCATTTCTATTCTTAAGTTTCGACTCAGCGTTCCCCCCTCCCCCAAATTCTTTGAACAGGTCGTCCCAAGCTCTAAGTTGCTTCTCCCGCATATTAAAATTTTCCGGCAAATAAGCATTTACAAATAAATGTTTAAAATCAAATACCAGATTATTAACTATAGGAATATCACTAAAAAGTTCATTAGTAGCTACAGAAGAAGAAAATTGAGAGAGAGTATGAATAAAAGCCTTATCTCTACAAATCGTGTTATTACATAAATTTATACCTTCTTTGCTCTGAGTATCCGTTAACACATCTGTCTCAAAATTAATATTAAACGAAAATTTTTTTAAAAACGGCATTCCTAATATACAAATGGGCAATTTAGTAGTTAGAAATTCTACATCATAAGTTCTCTTTAACCCAAAATCAATTGTAACAATTTCGCGCGAGTATATGTCAATTACGGTATCATTTGCTGCTTTAATTTGACCAATAATCGATACATTCAGGTCTCCATCCATAGGGAGTAAATTGATCTCACTCCCTGAGTCGATAATAAAGACTCTTTTTGATATTTTATCAACAATAGTATAAAGTTTATAATTTCTTACATTATTTAATACAGACAAATTATTTATGACCTGATTTTCTCCAGTCGGAGCATCCGTAATTAATATATTTTGTGAGCCGCTATAAGCCAGCGTGGGTATCGTATGGGTCACATCGATACTCTTGTCAATAGTCGGAATACTCAGAGCTTCATTGGAAGAAGGATGACCTTCTTGTACATGCCAGTGAGCACCTTGCTCGTTACTCTTAAAATTACTCAAAGCTACATTATTATTATTATTATTATTATTATTATTATTATTATTATTATTATTATTATTATTATTATTATTATTATTATTATTATTATTATTATTATTATTATTATTTAATATTATTATTATTATTATTATTATTATTATTATTAATATTATTATTAATTATTATTATGTATTATTATTATTATTATTATTATACCCATTAGAATACCAAACATACCTATTATTATTCATATTAATATTATTATTAAACCTACTATTAGACGTATGCAAATTATTTACTTCAGCAAAATCCCCATAATTAAAAATACGATAATTTTCATCTAAAATATTCACCTCCCCCTCTAACTCCTGTTCGAGGGGGGATCTGATGCGTTTCCCTGCCTTCTCTGGGGATGTGACTCATGGACTTGCTGACTTTCTCCATTTGGCGGGAATACCAAAGAATACATAGGACAAAATTCCGAATGACAGGTGTAACTTCTATGGAGAAATCTGGAGTGTGGTTTACATAACTCGCCGAGCAACTCAGCATTTACAGTGTTGCCTTGTTTACGTTCTCTATGAGCATTTCTTCTATTTTGAAATGATGGTTGTTCTTCTGTACGAGTCGGTTTGGCAGCGGCCTCACTCAGCTGTCCTGCGACCTTGGTGAGAGACTTGAGAAGCCCTAGAAGTAGTAAGGACCGTGGTAGGGTCAGGCTGGGTACCTGACAGATGGTAATTGTTGTTGTTGTTGTTTGTATTTCGACTCTCCTCATGTGATCCTCTCTCGTGTGTTGGGAACTGTTCTCCTTGAAGATGATTCACGGCCCCCCAATATTCTCTCCCCCTTCTCTCGTGGGGGGTTTCGTAGTCGTTCCTATAAAAGTTCTTATATAAGTTATCTGCTACTTTTGTAATTTTTTCAAGACTGCTATCGTCTGCCAGAGTCATTAAACTTTCTTGTATGCGAGATGGAAGCTCATTAATAAACAACTCATGAACAAACGGAGCACTGTTTTCAGCAAGCAGATCGAATCCTATTCTTCCCATAACATCCCGAACTCTTGCTAAGTAAACTGAAGGAAGTTCTTCTTTTTTTCTTCCTTTTTTGAAAATTTCACTAATTTCCTTTTTTGAAAATTTCCCTAATTTGACTCCTCAGGTTGGGAGCGTAAGCTTCCTCGATCGAGGCAATTAACTTTTGAAAGCAATCTCCCCCCAATGGAAATTTGATGGTTGCTACAATATCATGGGGAAGGACGGAAGCCAATATTCTTACGCGTTCTCTTGGATCATCCACTCCATTAAGTTTGAAAACGGTAATCGTAGTGTGTAACCAAGTCATCATATTACGCAAATCTAACTTTGGAATGGCGCCAATCGGCAGACTGGTCTTTGGAGTCCCCCCCAACGAGGGGGAGACTGTGGGGGTAACAGATCTTGCTCGTAGCGGGGTATGAAGGTCCTGACTTCCTTCCCCATCGGAGTTCGAATTTTCTTCTCTCCGAATTGGAGATTTGGGGGAAGAGGGGGAGACGTTCGAAGTTTTTGCAGATGCTTTTGGTGTATTACTTGACTTTCCCCTACCCCTCCCGGTCTTAAACCGGGGAGATCTTTTTTTATGGCTAGGCATGTTAAATTCTCTTCAGCCCGTTTCTTTATTTTTTTATTTTTTATTTTTTTTTTTTTTTTTTTTTTTTTTTTTTTTTTTTTTGTTATATTATTTTAAAATGGAGCTTTTTTTTTACGATCCTATCGACTTTTAAAATAACGGGATTCTTCACGCTAATCGTTATGTA
>JABUQX010011830.1:30000-37500 GCA_015478945.1 Trachelipus rathkii | reverse complement strand
ACATGAAGCCTCTCTATAATAACCATCGAAGCATTGAAGAATCATTTGAAAAGTCATAAAGGAAGTAATCGGAGATTAAACAAGATGTTGATTATAATGCAATGAGAATGCGTGTAGGGATAAATTTCACTTTTAGAAAAGAAATTCTAATCGAAGATTTTATATTAATATAAATTATCACGATTTAGCTATAGGTAATGCTGTGATAGAGATTCTAAGACGTTTACAGTTATCTTTTCAATCAGTCGATAAAGCATCGTTCGCTAAATTTAAAGTCATAACAACTGTTTTCCGCCTTCATCAAGGGCAAGGCAAGAACAATAATACTGATATTCCAAATGAATGTAAAAATACTGATATATTAAGGGTTCTAAATATTAGTTTTGAACAACAAAACATTCCTAAAGTCCATCTATAAGGACTCTCAGGATGTGCTTCAGGGTTATACTCTATAAAAACAGTAAGAACGGATGAAGTCAAAAGGTATGAAATCCGAAACAACTAAAAAAGAAGCAATAAAACTAGCTAAAAAGTGTGGAATAGATTATGATAAGCCTTTTTTGGCTACCGATTTCAAAAAAATAAAAGCCATCGAAAACTGCCGTATTATTGTATTTGGGCCTGAAGGTAATGATGTTAAAATAATATATAATTCATCCAATAAAAACAGGAACGATCCCCTATTCGTTATAGGTCACGACGGAAATAATCATTACTATGCTGTAGCCGAAGATATGTTAAAGCTGTGTTTTGAGAACACCAGAAAAAAATGCATATATGAATGGAATCTTCTGTACTTACTGTTATACTTTCAATAGTAATAACATATATATATATATATATATATTATAATATATTATATATATATATACATATATTATTATTATATATATATATATATATATTTTTTTATATATATTATTATTATAATATATATATATATATATATATATATATAATATATATATATATTATTATATATATATATATTATTATTATTATATATATATTATTATATTATTATTATTATTATTTATATTATATACTATATATATACATATATATATATATATATATATATATTACATATTATTACATATATACATATATACATATATATATATACATATAATTATATATACATACATATATATATATATATACATACATATATATACATATATATATGTTACATACATATATATACATATACATATATATATATATTATTATTATTATTATATTATTATTGTTATTATTATCGCCATCCATTATATATATGTATATATTATTATATATATTATTATTATTATTATATATATATTATTATTATTATATATATTATTATTATTATATATATTATTATTATTATTATATATATATACATATATTATTATATATATATTTATTATTATTATTATTATTATTACATATATTTTTATATTATTATATTTCATATTACATATATATACATATTATATATATATATATATATATATATATATATATTTATATTATATTAGATATATTACATACATATATTTATATATATATACATATACATATACATATTATTATTATATTATATTATATATTATTATATATATATATATTATATATATATATGCATATATATTATTATATATATATATATACATATATACATATACATATATATATTTCTACTGATATATATATATACATATATACATATATATATTATTATATATATATATATATATATATTATTACATATATATATATTATTATTATACATAAATATATATATATATTATTATTATATATATATACATATTACATATATTATTATTATTATTATTATTATTATTATTATTACATTATATTATATTATATTATTATTATATTATATACATATGTTATTATTATTATATATATATATATATATATATATATATATATATATATATATACATATATATATATATATATATATATATATATATACATACATATATATATATATATATATATATATATATATATATGTTATATACATATATATATATTTATTATTATTATACATATATATATTATTATTATTATATATATATTATTATATTATATATATATTATATACATATATATATATATACATATATATATTATATTATATTATTATATATTATTTATTATATATTACTATATATATATATTATTATATATATATATGTATATATACATATATATATACATATATATATATTTATACATATATTATATATACATATATATATATATATATTACATATATATATATATATATATATATATTATATATATATGTATATTTCTATATATATATATATATATATATATATATATATACATATATATATATATATATATATATATACATATATACATATATATATACATACATACATATATATACATATACATATATATATATATATATTACATATATATATATATATATATATAAGAGAAAGAGTATATATATATATATATATATATATATGTATATATATATATATATATATATATATATATATATTGTCACAAGACGGATTCCAATCAGTAAATCAGCGGTGGACAATTCCGGAATTCTTTTTAATTCAAAGCAAAAAAATAAAATAGATCCAATTGCTTAGAGTGCAATTCACTCCACAGATTTCAATCTCAGATAAAACATAAATATTTACCAAGTTTTTAAAAATCCCAAATCACTTCTAAGTCATTAGTAGACTCCAATGGACAATCAGTAGTCCCTCATTTGTAATTCACAAGTCACTCTTTAGCGTATTGTTTCTGAAATAGCTTACAACCACTCACAAATATCTTCTTCTGATGACTTGTGGTTGAATCTAGAATATGTCTTCCAATGATTACAGGATGGTTCATGTAAAATTCTTCACAAGTGGATTCAAAATTACTTCCCAAGATAGTTCTTCTCAAGTCGTTACGAATTTCTTTCAAATTAGTTTCCCTTAAGTGAACGCTAGTCACTTCAAACACTCTATATAAATATAATATTCTTTTGATGAGATATTCCACGTGAATAAACATCCAACAGACACGAAGTCTTCTGACAAAAATTTCGTAAGAGAGTTTTAACAGACACAAAGTCTTCCAAAGGTATATTTCGAACGAGAGATAAAACCTCCGTGGGAACTAATAAACTTATACTTATAATCTTTTGCTGTGTCCAAGATGTTAAGGTGTGAGGTTACCTTAGACACCCTTTTTTCCCACGGAATTATTTTACCTCAAAAAAGAAATCTTCGTAAAATAATTTAAAAAAAAATTGTTCTTAAACTATTAATTTCCTAAAATAAATAATATTTCCAATTAATAAAATCTATTCGCTCTTCTTTGCGAAGCTCAGAATCTTGGCCCTGACAATCCGAATAATATAACACACGCCACTATTTAGAAGGAAAACATGGCTTTTCCTATAAACTAAAACATTAATTCTTCACATTTATATCCTTGTCAGGTAATCGGCGGCAGTGTTCTTCATACCCTTAATAGACTCTAGCCTAAACTTTTACTTTTGCAAGAATAATGCCAACCTCATCACTTTGGCGTTTACATATTAAGTTTTCTGCCTATATATCGGTGGTTGATGGTCTTTTTGCAAAACTAACTTTTTTCCATATAAGTAATTGTCAGATTTCCGTACTCCAAATATTATTCCAAATCCTTTTTTGCGTCTTTTAACTTCTTCCTCTAACTTTCTCTCAAGTTCTTCTTTCTCTTCTTTCATCTCTTTCTTATAAAGTTCTTCCACTTCTACATTGGCGAGCATGTTACTCCCCAGCTTACTTTTCGCTAACTCTAAATCGCTCGACTTTTTCGGTTGATTTGATTCCACTCCTTATGAATTTTCTTTGAGAGGTTCAGAACTTTCTGAATAAATCTTCTCTTTTTCACGCAAAGTAGCAGTTTTCTTTCTACTTCTCCTTTCAGCTAGTTTTTCGATCATCCCTTACTTTTTAGTCTTTACAGGATTCAAACTTTCCTTACCTCTTGATTTATCTAAGGGCTTACCTTCAAATACTTCCATAGATTCATTCTTAGTTCCATTAGCAGAATTATTTATTGAAACCTCAGCTGATGTATCTATCACTTTAGATTCCTTTACTGATTCATTACTAATTTAAACTCTTATAATGGACCTGTATTATAAATTGGAGAGTACGCAGGACTGAGACTTTGAATCTTTCTCAAAATTAATTTCACAATAGCAGATATAATGTTCTTACTCAAGAAACATTCTTCTTCCAAATCACTATACTCAACTAACTTTCCGCATAAGCTTTAATAATGAAGTTTCTCCTCTCAAAATTCCTTTATAACAGATCTGAGATACTGAATTTCATTTTCCGCTAAAATAAATTTCTTTCTCATAATTTGCTGAATGGAGATGAATTCCTCTTCACATCACATTTTCGTTTTTTAACCGCAGCAACATTTTTAGCTGCGCATAGAGTTGCTGTAAATTCACTTCTTGCTTTATCTAGTTCAGTTTGAAGATTAAGTAATTTGTTTTTGAGTTCTGTCATTTCGACAATATGGCGTGAATTTTCTTCTCACTTAGAAGCGAATTCTCCATAAAGTCTCCTAAGCTGTTCCTGAGTAGGACTTATATCTGCCAAATGATTTCTTGACTTTTCAAGTTCTTGAACTTGACGATCGAGTTCTGTTGCATTTCTTGTAAGGTAGTCAGTCCCTGACATTGTCAATTTCTTGTCATTCTCCATTTCTCTTAACGCCCTGCGTCTGTTTAGCGTTTCATCCGCTCGTTGGAACTCTATGAATTTTTCACGGGTGACTTCATCGTTATCTGGCTGTTAAGTACTTTCAAGTGTGGCGGACTCTTCATTCTATAAATTAATCAAATTATTCGCGTATGACGTTATCACTTCTTCGACAGGGACCTCCGCTGTATCTTTAAGCGCTGCGGACTCTTTTTTCTGTAAGTTTGTCGTTTCACTTGCGCATGACGCCACCACTTGTTCGACAGGGCCCTCCGCATTCCTTGCGCCAGGAATATTCCCTATTATTAAATCATAGATGGCGTCGTCGAGAGCAATAGCTTCATCACGCCCCGTGTAATAGGGTGTGTCGACACCAATCGCAACAACAGGTGCACCTCTGATAGTGTTATTTATCAGCAGTATTTGCTTCCTCTTTCCAGTACTCTGGTCAGCTGATGTATAATTCTTCTTGACGATGACGCAATCGCAACTAGTGTCCTTTAACGGATTCCGTGCAATTCCGTTAATCTTACCGCTAACTACGGGAATCATTCTTTTCTGAACATTGGTTTTTGCACTTTTACTCTTTACACACGCGACTCTGACGACTGGTGTATTTTTGCCACATGCTAAAGCAATTCTGTTGTCTACATCGACGTGTTCCATAACATCTTCGTCTTCATCAGCTCTCTGATCTCCATGTGTCGGTATAGTATCAAGAGTACAATCTTTATTTTGCTGCTTAACTTCGTGACCGACCCTTGCTATGGCAGCATCCGCTCTTTTGGGCCCTCTCTCCTATTATTACTTGATTGACTATTGTAATTTTTATATTGGTTGTCTCTTCTATAGGGGTTGTAGTTTTTTCAGTCAATAGTCTTGTGCCACCTCTTATCACATTTCAAGCACGTTGTCTGGCTTTCTTGTCTTTCAAAATTATGGTAATTTTCATTAACATCTTTCTTCTTATTCTTCGAAAGGTCTTCCTTATTAGTCGTCGACGATAAGTTCCTGTTATACGCGAGGAGATAGTTCTCTGTCTTTTGTTCTATAATATCAAGTTTGCTAATTTTTCTTTTTCTCAAGAAAGTCTCAAGTTCTTTTGGGCACGCGTTTAAAAACTGTTTGGCCACTATTATATTTATGACGTCGGTAAAATCTTTATTGATTTCCGCAAGTTCTGTCCACTTTATCACATAATTCTTTAATCTATCAATAAACTGTATAGGCCTTTCATCATTTTATGCTTTCGCACTCTTGAATTTCAACCTATAACCGTCTTCAGTTAGGTTTTAGCATAATAGAAGAGCATTTTTCAACTTATCGTAATCCTTTAAGTCCTCCTTTGGGATACGGGAATACGCAACAAGAGCCTTTCCTGTCAATAGAGCGCTGAGGTGGGAGGCCCAGTTTCCTCAATCTCATTCATTTATCTCAGCAAACCTTTCAAATCTTTCCAAATAATAATCTATCTCATCCCTATTATCGGTGAAAGGAGGAAGTTTGGGTACCCTCGCTTTGACATCATTATTGTTCGTAATTTGATGTTGAGTAGAGTTGTCAGTTTGTAATTGGATTCTTCTGAGCTCCAGCTCATGTTCTCTCTGTGCCTCTTCTCTTGCACCTTCTCTTTCTGCTGCTTCTCTTTCTCTGGCAGCTTCTTTTTCTGTTAATTCTCTTTCTCTGGCACCTTCACTTTCTACAGCTTGTCTAGCAGCTTCCCTTTCTGAAGCTTATATGGCAGCTTCCCTTTCTGCTGCTTCTCTGGCAGCTTCCCTTTCTGCTGTTTTATTGGCAGCTTTTCTTTCTGCTGCTTCTCTGGCAGCTTCTCTTTCTTCCTTTGTATACTGTGACTTCTTTTCCCTTCAAGCCAAGTTATTGAGCAATTTTTGCCAGCGACTCGTAGTCCATATTTCAGAAGCAAATCTTAACACAGGCCAACAATTCATATCTTTACTTCTCTTTCAAGAGTTTTCTTCACTCAAGATAGCGGCCGCAATATTCCTTTTCTTCTTTCAGAAACTCTCCCGAACAGGCCCCCAATTAATTGTCACAAGACGGGATTCCAATCAGTAAATAAGCGTGACGATCCCCTGAATTCTTTTAATTCAAAACAAAAAAATAAAATAGATCCAAATGCTTAGGGTGCAATTCTCTCCACAGATTTCAATCTCAGATACAAAAGAAATATAAATATTCACTAAGTTTTTAAAAATCCCAAATCACATCTATGTCATTAGTAGACTCCAATGGACAATTAGTAGTCCCTCACTTGCAATTCCCAAGTCACTCTTTAGCGTATTGTTTCTGAAATAGCTAACAGCCACTCACAATATCTTCTGATGATTTCAGGTTGAATTCAGAATATATCTTCTCCAATGATTACTGTATGGTTCAAGTATAATTCTTCACAAGTGGATTCAAAATTACTTCCCAAGATAGTTCTTCTCAAGTCGTTACGAATTCCTTTCAAATTAGTTTCCCTTAAGTGAACGCTAGTCACTTCAAACAATCTCTCTAAATATAATATTCTTCTGATGAGATATTCCACGTAAATAAACATCCAGCAGACACAAGTTCTTCAGATAAAAACCCTTCGTAAGAGAGTTTCAACATACGCAAAGTCTTCCAAAGGTGTATTTCAAACGAGTAGAAAAGATGTTAAGATGTGAAGTTACCTTGGCACCCTTTTTTTCCCACATAATTATTTTACCTCAAAAAAAGAAATCTTCGTAAA
>JABUQX010011830.1:22500-25000 GCA_015478945.1 Trachelipus rathkii | reverse complement strand
AATGGAACAAGCAATTTGTCTCATTATCATCCTTGCCAATAAAGCGGGTTTCGGGTGCTAACTTGAAGAAGAAGAAAAGTTACTACACACCCATAAGAAACAAAGCGATATATATATATATATATATATATATATATATATATATATATATATATATATATATATATATATATATATATATATATATATATATATATATATATATATATATATATATATATATATATATATATATATATATATATATATATATATATATATATATATATATATATATATATATAAAATATATATATATATATATATATATATATATATATATATATATATATATATATATATATATATATATATATATATATATATATATATATATATATATATATATATATATATATATATTTTTTTTTTTCTTTCTTTCTTTAGCTACCTCTCTTTTTCCCAAGACTGGGAGTAAGGTGCGCTACAAGCACCGGAAAAGAAAAGTAGTAAGAGAATATGACAAATGTCGAAAAGAAAGCCCAGCCTTACCGCCCCTCTGTACCATTAATTAGTGAGAACTCGTCACAGACAGAAAATCCACCCTAGAGCTTCATGGGACCGTGACGGACCCTCACTATGGTAAATCGTCAATGTAAGGGTTCATCCCTTGGCCCAGGTGGGCCACAACCATGCCCCCATACAAAACCCCGCCACTCTCTCCTATCATGCACCTCTACTCGCCTCTGCCAAACTCACATTTCTCTCTCCTTCAGACATTCGTTCACCGCTCGATCCACTTTCTCTTCGGTCTCCCAGCCGGTCGGTTCCCAACACACTCACCACTATACATCCGCTTAACCAACCGACTATCATTCATCCTTTCCACATGACCAAACCATCTCAACATACTTCATTTATTCTCTCATTTACCCCTTTCTTTTCACACCACACCACTCTCTAATATGTTCATTCCTCTCTCTTTATCAATTTTTCTCACACCTAGCACACCCTAAGATTGTCCATCTGAGCACATTTTAGAACTTTAGATCAAACTACTTATACCATACCTCATAGTCTCAACTACTATACAATAACACAGGTAACAACATACCCTCATGTAAGACCCTAGCACACTCAAGACTTAGTCCCTTTACATTCACCAACGATTTAATTGCACCAGCCACCTTCCTGCCATTCACAACTTTCCTACTACACTCTGCATCATCCGTTCCCTTCTCATCCAACATATACCCTAAATATTTAAACTCAGACACTTGTTCCAGCTGCTCACCATCTAACATAACTTCACACTGAGGAGTGTCCTCACTCACAACCATAACCTTACTCTTATCCACGTTTACTTTCAAGCCCCTCCTTTTACACACCCTGCCAAATCTCTCTACCAATCCTCTCAAACTCTCTTCAGATTCGCCACACAGAACCAAATCATCCGCATATAATAGGTAGGGCACCCTCCACTCATCTCCATTTTCCACCATTCTAACACCATTTCCTGCCATCCCCACCTCGAATTCTTTCATAACCCCATCCATAAACAAATTGAATAACCAAGGAGACATAACACAACCCTGTCTTACTCCGCTATTAATCCTAAACCAATTACCATTGACACCATTTATTCTTACACACGCTTCACTATCGTCATACATACTTTTGATTCCATTCAGAAGCCTACCACCAACACCACATATCACTAACACCTGCCATAACGCTTTCCTATTAACTCTATCATACGCCTGTTGCAAATCCATAAAACCTAAATACAATTTATTCTTCTTCTCCCTCATTTTCTCAATCATTTGCTTCAATGTAAAGATTTGATCCACACATCCTCTACCACTCCTAAACGCACCTTGTTCTTCACCAATCAGTCCTTCAATCACTCGACGCACTCTTTCGACCAAAATACCAGCATATACCTTCCCTACAACACTCAATAAACTTATTCCCCTATAATTTCTACAGTTCCCCTTTTCTCCCTTACCCTTATATAAGGGTACTATTACCGCTCTCCTCCAATCCCTTGGAACTATACCCTCTATAAACGCTTTATTACACAACTTCCAAATCCAATCAATCACCATCTCGCCTCCGTTCTTGATCATTTCACCAGTAATTTCATCAATACCTGCAGATTTACCATTCTTCAACTTTTTCTCTCTCTACCCATTACCTCCTCCTTACTAATAACTCATCCCCAAAATACCTATTCCTTCTTGCACCATCAAACCCACACACACATTCACTATCACCTCTTCATTACTGTTAATATTGTGCAGATTTTCGAAGTGTTCTTTCCACACTCCTCTCACACCCATTTCATCAGTTACAAAAGCACCATCCCTATTCATTATTCTAAGCAGATTCCCCTTATTCTCATTCTTAACCTTTCGCGCTTCCTTCCAGAAGAGCTTCCTATTCCCTTGTAAGTCCCCATTCATCCTCCTTCCAAACTGTTCATTTACCTCTTGTTTTCTCCTACGTATACACCTTTTAG
>JABUQX010011830.1:5000-10000 GCA_015478945.1 Trachelipus rathkii | reverse complement strand
GTTGGGGGTGATGGGCTAAATCTCGATCCAAATAATTGTAATGGTAACTGTAATAGTGGTGAGATAAATAAAACTAGTGTTGTTACAGGTTCAAAAAATGATGATAGCAATAAAAATGGCAGCATTTCGAATATCAAATGCTTTTACACAAATGCTCATAGCCTTAGAAATAAAAAGATGAGCTGCTTAGTTATACTATAAATGAGAATCTAGACATTATTTGCATAACTGAAGCATGGGTTAATGAAGAATTACATGGAGACTCCTTTCAGGAATATGAAATAGATGGATATTCACTTTATTTATACCAGCGTAGAGGAAAGAAGGGTGGCACTTTATGTTAAAAGCAATATTCAATCTGTATTAATGACTGACTTTAAAACTAATCATGATATTGAATCAGTGTGGGTAGATATCCTTATGTTTAATAAATCATATAGAATAGGGGCATTTTACAGACCTCCTGGCCAGAGTCAAGAATTAGACGCGGAAATGATGAAAGAAATTGAGACAGCATGCCACAGTAAAGAACAAGGTATAGTCATAATGGGTGATTTTAATTTTCCAGGCATTCAATGGAATTCCTTGTCTTATATGGACCATAGTAGTTCTGTATTTAAAATTGTATACTAGATAACTTTTTGAGCCAGATGGTCCATGAGCCCACAAGACATGATGCACTATTAGACTTAATATTAACTAACAATGAAAGTATGGTGGATGAGGTTAGAGTTGAGGAGAATTTAGGACTTAGTGACCATAATATAATTAGATTTAATATGAATGTGATATCTGGGCCCAAATTGCAAGTTAATAAAGAAAAGATCATAGATTTCTGAAATGGCGATTTTATCAAATTTCGAGACATGCTTAGTACAACTGACTGGGATAAAGAGTTTAAAGACCAAAACTGTTTTATCATGTGGGAACATTTTAAGCAAATTTTAATGGATATTCAGTCAGTATGTTTTAAAGATAAACCCATTAGGGTGACAAAGAGAAAACCTGTTTGGTGGAATAGGGAGATAAGAGTGAAAATTAATGAAAAGCGTAGATGTTTTAAAATATTCACGGGTAGTAATAGGGAAGATGATTTAGAAAATTATAGGAAAAATAGAAATGAACTTAACCAGTCAATAAGAAAGGCAAAGAGAGAGGCAGAAATTAATTTAGCAAGGAATAGTAATAAGGACCTGAAGAAGTTTTTTAGTTTTTATAAATTTAAAAGTAAGAATAGGACAATTAGTCCAATTAAAATTGATGAAAATTTAGTGAGTTCAGATAAGGAGTTGGTCAACATTTTCAATGCTTATTTTGCCTCAGTGTTTACTGAGGAAAGATTAGATAATAGTTTGGAGACTAATAGTTCTTGTATGCATGCTACAAGTAGACTTACAGAATTTGAATTTGATGTAAAAGATATTAAACGTTTACTAGACCATATTGATCCAAGTAAAGCTGCAGGCCCTGATGGTATATATGGTAGAATTCTAAAGGAGGGTAGTACCAGCATTACAAAGGCACTGTATTTGATTTTTAAGCGATCTATAACATTTGGTGAGGTACCAGAGGACTGGAAAATAGCATATGTTGTTCCTATTTATAAGAAAGGTAGTAAGGAAGATTTGGGAAATTATAGGCCAGTTAGCTTAACATCCCTGGTTGTAAAGGTTCTGGAAAAGTTGCTGAAAGGTCATATAGAGAAATATTTAGAAGATAACAAGGTATTGTATGACTCCCAGCACGGTTTCAGAAAGGTAGGTCATGTCAGACAAACCTTTTAGAATTTATGGAATACATTACTGAATGCATTGACCGAGGAGATCCAGTTGATATTATATATTTAGACTTTAGCAAAGCTTTTGATAAGGTTCCCCACATAAGGCTGATGAAAAAGTTATTGCAATGTGGTATAGGTGGAGTGGTACATGGTTGGATTAAAGAGTGGTTGTGGAATAGAAAGCAGTGTGTACAACTTAATGGTAATAAATCATCATGGAAAATAGTGAAGACTGGTGTCCCACAGGGATCAGTGCTGGGGCCAATATTGTTCCTCATATATATAAATGATTTAGACCAGGGACTTAAATGCAAGGTTTCTAAGTTTGCAGATGATACCAAAGTGGCCACCACAGTTAGAATAGTGAAGGATGTATAAAGATTCAAAATGATCTTGATAAACTTCTTGGGTGGGCAGATAAGTGGCAAATGAATTTTAATAGTAAAAGTGTAAGGTTCTTCACCTAGGTTACTCAAATAAAAGCTTTAACTATGATATGAATGGGGATTGGCTTGAGTCTGTGGACCAAGAAAAAGATTTAGGTGTGATTATAAGCAGTAATTTGAAAGTAGCTAATCAGTGTTTGGAAACAAGGAATAAAGCTAATAAGATGCTGGGCATAATAAATCGCAATGTTGTTTACAAGAGCAAGGAAGAGGTAAACTTTATAATAGCTATGTTAGGCCAGTATTAGAGTATTGTGCACAAGTTTGGGCCCCTTATTTAAAGAAAGACTTAGATATGCTAGAGAGAGTGCAGCGTAGAGCAACTAGGATGATTTCTGGGTTTGAGGGTAAGAGCTATGAGGAGAGGCTGAAGGAGTTAGGAATGTTTTCTGTAGAAAGGTGATTTCTCAGAGGGGACATGATACAAGTCTACAAAATATTTACATCTATTGATAATACAGAGACCAATAATTCTTCATAGTAGAGCACGGACGGGAGACCAGGGGGCATAATAAGAAAATTAAGAAGAAAGCATGCCATCTTGATATAAGAAAGAATTCTTTTAGTAATAGGGTAGTTAAATTTTGGAATGGTTTGCCACAAGAGGTTGTTGAGTGTAATTCGATTGCAACATTTAAGAAAGGGTTGGATAGGTATATGGATGGGTTGGGTATCATATAGTATATCTAGACGAGGCCAAATTGGCGGGCTTTTAATTACAGTAGTTATTAATATTAGATTGCATGTGTGACCATAACTTAATTGTTAAGGCATGTGGATGGTTTGGGTATCATATATCATTTTTTTTTTTTTATTTTTTGACTAAGCCAAATTGGTGGATTTTTAGTTACAGTAATTTGACAAGCCCTAGGGTGCTTTGTGGATTTGCATGAGCATGATTGTTAGTGAGTTGACTGGGACTGTCTCGATAGGCCCTTGTGGCTTCTTACTGTCTCTATATTTCTAATGTTCTAATGTTCTAATATGTTGACATTTTAGATATAGCCTAATATAAAGATCCATTTTCCAAAAAAAAAAATCAAATCAAATTTTTAAAATTAAACATTAATATTGCATATATGGCTAAATTAATTTTGAATGGAACTTTCATATTATTTTATCAAAGAAATAAGTTGACTTTCTGGTTACTCCCCTGATAATTTATATTGTTCTGGTGTTAAACAAAGCTTTAGCAATCATTTATTTCATTTTTATATATGAGTTTTTAATTAGGCTTTATGATCAAGTTAAAAATTTTTAATTATATATATATATATATATATATATATATATATATATATATATATATATATATATATATATATATATATATATATATATATATATATATATATATATATATATATATATATATATATATATATATATATATATATATATATATCAATATCCTATGATGAGGCTTTAAATAAAATTGCACAAAGAAGTCAAATGGATATACATGTTAGGTTTGAAGACTTAACTACTGGTCTAATAACCACTCGTTATCTTACTTCTCAGTTCCTTACCGACACTCGAGCTGAGAATCTTTAGGAAAATCTCAAGCAGGGGCTTGGGTCAGCTGTTGACCTCATTAAAGTGACAAGTATTTCAATGGATGGACCTAATGTCAACTTGAAAATGTTGTCTTTGTTGAAAGCAGAATTAAATACCTGTCCCGAAGCTCCAAGATTGATTGAATTTGGAAGTTGCTCTTTGCATATTGTCCATGGAGCTCTCAAAACTGGTCATAAAGCTACAAATTGTGATTTATTAGAATATTTAAGGGCTTCTTATTATTTATTTAACGATTTTCCAACTAGAAAGGGAACATTCATGAAAATAACAGGCTCTGAAGAGTTTCCTGCTAAATTTTGTTTGACAAGATGGGTTGAAAATGTAAATGCCACAACAACAGCCATTCCATTGCTTCCAAGACTTCGAAAGTACGTGGAAGAAGTTGGAGAATTGAAAAATTCAAAAGTGTTTGGAAAGGTGAAATCATATTTAAAGGATCCATTATTACATGCAAAGTTGGGGTTTTTCCAAGCAGTAGCTCGTCAGTTGGAAGGATTTCTATTGAAGTTTCAGCGTGAAGACCCATTGACACCCTTCTTGTATGATGATCTCTGTCACTTAGTTAAAACTTTAATGAAAAGAATTCTAAAACCGGACATTTATTGTTCAGACGTCAAAGTTTTAATGAAAATTAACTTTAAAGATAAAAAAAATTCATAAATGCAGAAAATATGGACCTGTATCAAACAGCAAAAGAGGGAATTAGGAATGCACCTCGTAGGCTGCAAACTCCAGAAATTTTAAAATTTAGAGAAGATTGTATGTTATTCTTGCAAATACTTATCCAGAAGTTAGTAGAAAGAAGTCCTCTTACATATTCCATCACAAAGACATTAAGTTGTTTGTCACCGAAGATAATGCTTTCTAATAACTCTGAAAGAATTAATATGTGTGTTAAAAAATTCATTGACATCAAGCGAATTGATGGTTTGACGGCTGATATAATCAAAGAGGATTATGAACTTTTGATATCTAATTCCTATGTCCTTGAACTTCTGAAAAGTTTTGATGAGAAGGAAGATAGACTTGATCAACTTTTCATTGAAATTTTTAAAAAGGTAAACATTCAAAAAGAAACAAAAAACTTTGTAACACTGATTCTTTCTTTATTTCATGGGAATGCTTCTGTACAGAGAGGTTTCTCGACAAACAAACATTGTCTACAAGAAAATTTGCGTGAAGAGTCACTTGTTGCT
>JABUQX010011829.1:87500-109610 GCA_015478945.1 Trachelipus rathkii | reverse complement strand
TTTTAAAATAATTTTTTATAATTTTATTATTGATAAAATAATCGGTTAAAATAAAAGAAGATATAATAGTGTTTAATAAAAAATATTTATATAATAAATTTATAATAAAAAAAAAAAGCGTTTTTTTCTGAAAAAAATGTGATCAATGTAAGTAAGAACCTTAAAAACTGAACGTACTTCTGGGAGGACTGCTTAAGTATAGTTGATGTCCTTATCTTCTCGATTTTAAGTATTTTAGCTTCTCAGCTGTGCCCGAGTGCGGTCTTACCGTAACCGCCTTGACCTTCTGAGAAATCAAGTACCCTAAAAATACTATTCCCTTACCTTGAATTCAATTGGATTTCTCTCAATGCTTTAACTTGGATATGTTTCTGCAATACCGTCAGGTGGCTTCGGATAACTCTTGATAGGCTATTGTTGTATATATGAGAAGTTAGACATCTTTGAGATGCTTATATTTAATTATGTCGTCAAGTATGATAGACAATCCCTAAGACCTAGCAATCAGTCTGTAATGTACCAAACTCATCACCCTGACTGAACACTCGTGGGGGATTTGTTTTCAAAACCCATTGGCAGACACGTCGCTTTGAAGGGTTAGCATCCTCTCCCGATTGCTAAATGTAGTTAAGGGGTATTAGTTTCTACTTCTTCACTCTATGCTATCCTTTGGTAGAGAAAAATGCAGAAGCCATCGAAGAACGTTTTCTTTTCTTTCGACACAGTCATGGAAATATACTTAGTCTCGTCTCCCCTATGTGAGATCACCGTATCCTGGATGATATGAATGGGAATTTAGGGAAGCTGTCTCCTACAGTACCTATTTATTTACTTCCAGTATAGTTCGACACAAATCCTCTGGGACGGTGACTTCCCAGATTCTTCGGTTATACACTAGTATGGTCACCTCACTGTGAGGGGACCTGGACTGGGTTCAATCAGGTCTCTAGCTCCTCAATCGTTTGCGATGGACTCTTCCCAGAACTTGTCCAGTTATTACATATCTTTAATATGCCAGCAAAAGTTTATCTTAGGTGCTAGACTTTACTGTGGAAAGTGTGAACAAGGTACCTCTTTCGGCATTTATCTCATCTCCAGTTCTATGTGTAACTTGATAGTTTTGGGACTGCCCTAATGGGATATTTCTTCTGCCAGTCCCAATACTCTCTGTTTTTCATGTAGTCAGTAAATCAATAATGTATCAAAGTTCCTCATGGTCCGTGGTAACCCTCACACTTTATCACTTTTCTTCTTCATCGTGTTCTTTGAGCTTTGTATGTTATATATAATTCTTTCTCTGATAACCCTTCTGTTATTGGTGGGTATTCTCCATTTTTTATTAATTTCTTTTCTGGACTCTTGCACTGGTTTGTGCTGGTATCTTGCTGACACATTACTACACGCACTCCACTAGCCTCTTTCTCTATTCCTACACGAACTCTACTAACCACTTTGTGTGTGCTGTTTTCACCACCTTTATATATTGTTCAATAGGGCCGGCTCCTCTATAAATTAAATCAGCTCTTATTAATGTACCTTCCTCACATTGATAAAGTACTCCTTAAAGATGGTAGCGCTGCCTCTGGAATCGGCCATCAGTCAGGTACTGTAATACCAGCTGTTGTCACACTCGTAGATTGTATTGCGGCTTTTTCCATCTTCATTCTTAGCTTCTAAATGTTATTTAATTTAGGGTTTAAATTCTATGTATTATTATGTAGTTTTGTAACTATACACAGTATCTGTGTTCTTATAAAATCCAGGGCATTTATTTTCAGGTGTGTGATTTTATCTAAGTTATTACCATTAGCATTTATTACTAACATCTTTTATTCTTGGTTGAAAACATACAAAAGTTGTATTGCAGATTTGAAACAACAATTTTGTGCTACAGTCACTTCTGTAGGTCTTTTACGCTCTTACCCAAGTCGAGTGCAATTGAACTAGAACGATCATGACGGACTCTGTGGAACCATGTATCCTTCTTTCCTTACTGACATTATCCACAAAAGATCTGTTCGTCCTGCAACATTCTTTCCTTTCAGATGCTTATGATTGTGACTTGAGGCGAGTTCCTCGTTTCTCATACTTGTAGTGAGGATGCTTGTTGGTCCTCCGAATTTCCAAATGTTCTACATCTTGTACAATACCAGTTTGGTTCCACTTAGGTTCACCTCTGTTTTTGTGTATTGGTATTAACCGTTTTGCGTACCATTGATCGTACACACAGGCGTTTTGTGATTTGACGTGTTTCAGGTACCTACTCCGTGTGTACCGCCATACTGGCCTGTAGCGTGGTGCAAGTATTGCTTGTTTGTAAGCATTCCACAACTTGAGTGGTTGCTTTTTGTATTGGCTTTTACAGTGCTGGACTGCGTCATCTCTTCCTAATCTTTCTAGCCCTTTACCATTCCGGCTTCTCCTTTCCCATTCGTCTTTGGTATATCCTTGGATATTTTTGTTTGGTCGCGATCCCTAGTATATCCATCCACCATTTGGAATATCTATGAGAATTCGGTGTGTATCGTTGAGCATTGGATGGTGCGGTGCGGTGTTGACGACCTCTTTGTCACCATCAACCAAAATTTTTATTTTTTCAGAATCTTTTCTAATGATTCTGGTAAATTTTTCTCCTTCCAACTCGTCATAAATGGAGTTTGCAAAATTATTGGTTTATTGACTTGATTATGATATCTGATCATAACACGTGCTGATCACTACTTCGAATTATTTCAATAATTCTCTATTCACCATGATCGAAAGGTACTGTTTGATCAGGTGGATAAGGAGTGATCCTTATTATCTACATGTGAGTGCTATGCATTCTCACTATAATTATTTTCTAAATTCTGAATTTCAGATGGATGAACGTCGTGCTCATTCTCATCCGGGATGTGTATGAGTCCTCATCTGTATATTTGCCAGGTGCGCTGTACATATTTGCCGTTTTCGGACGCGCGTACTCCATACGTGCCGGTTGTGCCACTCTGCGACATCCACTCAGAGTCCTTCTCAAAGGGTCTGACTCTTTCTTCCTCACGGATACAGGTAGATCCGGAAGTTCTTAGACTTTATAACAATACTGTCACCTTCAAAGACATCACCCATGCGAGTCTGAGGTTTAATTCTTTTATATTTCCCTCTACTGGTATCTTCGTACCAGTTTCGGCATCATCTGGGCTGTTTCTTGAGTACCTTATTGTATTATGGATACCAGCCTTTTATTTCTGCGCGACTGAGTTGTACCTCTGTGAAAACAAAATACAATTTATATATCGGTTTAAATCTTTGCCTCACTTGCATACAGGATTCTGCGGTGTCGTCGCCATGGGTCTGCTAGGCATAGTTATAAGACTTACTGGCATCGGCCCCGATCTCTTATTCGGTCTACGGCGTCTTATATTCCTCCTCCGTTGCCTGCCAGCGATTCCCCGTTGTTCCTGATGTCTTGTTTTCGCAGATTATGTTCGATCAAAGTTGGTTCTGGAAATTCGTGTCCACCCATTTTCAGGCGGATGTTTTTTACGCCTTTTTGGTCTACCATTAACGTTATATCGGATGTTCACATCTACTTTTAAATCCTGTGCACTTTTCCTCTTTAAAAATAGCCAGCTTTCCATATCCTTTAAAATCCGTAATATGAGTGGGGTCTGTGACAGTATATCACAGCCTAAAATGAGATTACCTTCGAAATCACAGTTATCTCCTACAATTACAAATTTGAACTGACATGATCCATTAGCTATCTCTAATGTAAGTGTGGTGATTCCGTACACCTGTATTACACCCTGGGTAATACTTTCTAAGTTAAGTTAATGTTATCAAAAACTACCTTCTAAATTCGTTAAAGTTGTGTGTATTAAGAATATTTAAGGGACGATCCTTTGAATCGATAAAAGCTCGTATACATTATGATAAAACTTATTGTATTGCTTTAAAAATACTACAATTTAATCATTTGTAACGACTCTAATATTTAATGGGTTGCCGAAATTGTTTGATTCCGCATGTCCAATAATACACACTTTGTGCGCATAATGGTGTTCTTAAACATTCCTGTTATGAAGCTACTCTGCCGCGTTGGTGCTGCTCCTTCGAATGGTTTACTATTCTTGGGGCGCGGTCATACGCGACGCTTCTTGCCTTTTCTACTAAGCTGTTTGTTCTGTATACCTTAGCACCACTGTTCCTTTTTATTGAGCTCCACCATTTCATTAGTCTGATCCGCTTTTCGCTTTATTAAACGATGGGGTTGCTTTCTTGCCATTTCTAGATTCACCTTTCCCTTGGTTTGGGTGTTCTCACCCCTTTTCCATATCTTTACAGCTCTTGTGCACCATTTCCTCTAATTGTACTCTTGCTTCGTCCGAGTCTATCTACTTGAACTTGGACTGGTTCTCATATGAGTCTCTTGTAGCTCTTCTTAGAATGAGAACGATGAGGGTCTGTCTTGCATTCTGCTAGGAGGAGTTTACCTACCTGCGTCAGTAGCTACCTGCATTCTGACACTTGTATTTACCCCTTATACTCATTGCGATTTGGTCTTTTGGCTTGCTCCCTTCTCTGGAGTGAATCTCGGACTGGGGGAACTACTGCCCCTCCTTTGACCTATTAAATTTTTATTCCAACGTACCCCTTCAGGGCCGTTGTTAATCATTCCTACCTTTCATTTACGATCTGTAACATCACTGGATCATAGAATGTGTTACCCCGCATATCCTTCATTCTGAGATCGACGTTTCGATTTACCCGTTTGTCCACAAATCTGCTATATTGTCTTACAACAGACATTACCCTTCATTCTTAGGATTATCACGACGCCCTGAATTTGTTGTACTTTCATAGACGTCGATGAACGAGTTGAGACATTATTGCTCCAGTGCTTAACGTGGTCACGCCAACCTGTATCTAATACCAAATATGGTTCTTTCTTTTTCCTTCGACCATGTTTGTGGTACTTCTCGGGCATTATGACTTGCTACTCTAAGATGCTCGTATGCCTTTCCCTACTACTACTTCTAGGTCTGCTGTTCTTTGTTTATAGGACCGGATTAGGTGTAGTCTGGGTAAGCTTGTGATCCTTAGCTTGTAGTGAGGATTCGTAATTGCCTCTTCTATAATTGCTTGGTCATCAATATCTTTTGGGCCATATATTGCAGGTTTTTCTGTTACATCTCTTTCGGCCGTACCTGAACTTCTGAGTCTAAATGTGGTCTCAACTACCTTTATCTACGTTCAATCTTATTCTCATTTCTCTTTATCCCTCCTCAAAAAATTTTATTTTTTTATTTTTTTTTTTCTCCTATTGCGAACATTCTTTCTCAATATCTCTTCCTATTATCTATTTTTTAGACTACTCTTTCATTGTCATTCAAGGCAAATTGCCATTCTCTTTTTAAAAATCTTCTATCTCTCTCCTTCGTCCTTCTTGCATCTATGATTCCATTTCTTATTTTACTACAACTATTTATCATTTTATCCCTCACGCTCTATTAACCTTATCTCAATTCAAGTTTCTTCAGGAGAACTCTGTCACCAGTCTTCTTAGTTTGTGACAAAAAGTCGCTAGGGTCGAACTTTTACCCATTTCATTGACTTAAGTTCTTCAAAGACCTCCCAAACACGAAACGACGTCAAAGGAGCTAAATTTTTATTTATTTATTTTTCTGAATATTCTTTCATAAGAAGTCGTCTTCAGAGAGCTTTCTGAGTCGCTTCTAGCGCTAATTCTTGCAGAAGAGTTTGCAATCTGCGCTAATTGTACCAATGCCAACGGCAAGTTATTTTTTCTTGGTCCCTTGGTTATACCCTCCTGAGCAAGTTGGGTGCTCGAGTATTTTAACACGAGTTCACATGCGGGACCAGGGGATTGCGGCAACGTTCTGGGCCCATCCAGATTAGATTTTTGATTTGGACATAAAAGTCGGTTCACATTTACTGCCGTCATATTTTCTCTCTTATCGGATAATGTTGCTGTCATATTTTAAGATTTTCTGACACTAATGTAGGTGTGTGTGAGGTGTGTGTGGGGTTGCTTGTTTGTAACTACCGTTACGGTTACCGGGGTCTCCGGGGGACTAAGTGGTGATCTCTCAGGATAGTGGTAGGTCTATCTGACCCCTGGTGGAACATTTACTACCGAGCCTTCTCGTATTGGCTCTTTACTACTTAAATTAATTTAAAAGTTTATTAATTTTTAGTCCTCGTGACTACACCAAAATGAAATATAATATATATTATATATATATATATATAATATTATATATATATATATATGATATATATATATATATATATATCATTTATATAATAATATATAAATATATATATATATATATTATATATATATATACTCATATAATTATATTGTAGATGTTTACATATATATATATATATATTATATATTATTTTTAAAACTTACACAACAACCAAAACTCTATTACCTGATCATGATAAATTGTTATACTACTATATATATATATTATATTATATATACTTATATATATATATATAGTATAATATATTATATATATATATATATATATAGCCTATGTCCTATATATATTATATATAGTATTACATATTATATATCAATATAATTATTATATAATAATTTATACTATTATATATATATATACTTATATATATCGTTTATAGAATATATATGTTTTAACAATATAAATGTACTAAAAGTCACACACAATAATAAATTGTACTTATGTATATATATCTATTATAGTGAGTAAAAAATAGGTTGGCTCCCTAGTATAATATTATATATCATATTTTATCTATATTATATAATATATATTATATATACTCAAATTACTATATCTATTTATTATTCACCTTTTTAAACTTTAAAGAAATCTGGGTTTCCGACGTATTTTTAAATTTGACCCGCTTAATGTGTAGGGGGTTCCGAGGTGAAAGTATGACTCGGACTCGGGTTTGATTTATTAAAATGCAATAACAAATCAATTATTAGCTTCTTTTCGAAGTTAGTTTTTAAGCAACCACTATGAAAATTCTCTCTAAAACTAAATTCGTCAATCGTACAACGTTGTTTATTACGGCCCTCTTCTCATATGCGTGCACAGGGACACACATAACCCTGCAAGACTCTAGGATAAGCACTTCCATCCTCTTATTTTTGTATTTGTCTTATATAACTCTGTTTCTTAATTCTCTTTTGTTGCATCTCTCACTTCTATTCATAGCCATTTTCCCTATTCCCTTTTAACAATTTTCCTGGCAATATTCTGCGTTGTGTTGTGTATTTTATGCGTTTATGTGGGGTCAGTATTCGAGGGTGCTCCCTCACTTCCTAGCGGGGTTGTAGTATTAAAAGGGGAAATTATAAGGGATTCACCACCACATAATTTAAGCAAAACTGAGATTAGCACGTTGTTGTTTCTTAACTCTCACAGAGAGCTAGCGTACCTATAAGCGTCTCGCTTCCGTTTCATTTATCTACACCCTAATCCTCTCCTCGTCCTGTCCCATTTTTTAAAAAATTTAAAAATTTAAACTAACTTCTTCTTTCTTTTAATAAATCATAACCTATGTTAGGTTAGTTATTAGAGTTAAAATTCTTGCGGTCAAACTGACTAAAGTCTTATTAAAAGACTATCCATGTCGTACGATTATCACTCATCCTTAGCCACCTCACTACTCACCACTTTATGTTTTTCTCTTTTCTTGTGTTATTTACTTTTCTTTACTCCCGCCACATCTCCAGATGTTCTATAGTGCAGTTTACCTCTCGGTATATTTTGTCATTCCTCTATATTTATATCTATACAGATCTCATCCTGCTTCTTTTCGTTTCGCTTGTCTGCATCATCTTCTATTATCTCCGATTTCTTCCTCGTGTACTGTCTATAACTCTCACACGCTCTTATCTCAATATTTTACTTTGACGGATGTATTTATTTGGTTTTTTCATTCAAGGCAATGAAATGGTTTTTATTGTTTTTAAAAACAAACCAAAAAATATTGTTTAAAATTTCTATTTAACTATTTTTTTTTTATGAGACTGAAAAAGATTGTGGGATTGGACAAATTTTTCGTTTTAAACAGATTAACCTGCTGGTTTGTTTTAAAAACAAGTGTAATGTTTATTTAACTCTATATCGCCGTAAAGTCTTTTTATTGTTCCCTAATACTTAAAAGGGATCATTCTTTAATATTACACTGCCTCGATATTTTTTTCTTTACGTACTTGTTGCAAACTTTATTGCAAATGAATATTAAATTTACTGACATATATTATAAATACTATATATATTCACTAGTACTATAAAATATACTCTACAAAGATATTTATAATTGGCACCTTTGATTTTGTGATCTCTTTTGGATCCACTGCAAGTCGGGGATTAATACTATGAAAACAGATACAACTGAGAAATTTAAACTGACCTTTTTACCATTTAGATGGCGATTTTGACCTTGTTCCTTTGGTGTTTCCTTCTTGGAATTTTGGACGTCTTGTTGTTAATGAAAATTTTCGGAGTTTTCCGGAATTACTCCGAATATTACGATTTTGTCCTGCGTGCCTTATTTAGACGTCACCCAATTTTAGGAACATCTATATCACTTTGACCATCTTTTTTATTCGTTCCTATTACTTTTCTCTCTCTTCACTGTCTTATCTGACTCAACTAAATTTTCCCAACTTCTCTAAGCACATCTAAACTAAGGCCTTTTCAAATCTCTTCTAAGTCCCTGGAATGATCGGCTCTGCTAAAACTGCAGCTGTCTCGATCTACCTTCTTTTCAGTCTCGTAGGATCGGATGCCAATCGGACTGCTTGAGACTTTCTTCTTTTAAGTTCCCGTTATTCGGGACGCCAAAACTGAAGCTGCCTGCTATAGCTTTAGTTCTAGGTCTTTTCTGCTTACGACAGGTTTTCTCAAAACCCCTTATTTTTCGAGAGATTTATACCGCTCTTGATGCGTTGGGATGTCAAGGAAGATTTTTTCGTGTGTGCTTTATCCCCTAGGGTTGTTTATCTAACCTTTTTACCTTATAGGCGGCTTAGCTAAAACTGCAGCTTCTATTATATGACTTTCAATACCTATTTAACCTTAATAGGTATCTCCTGGGCTCTTCTCTTTTGACTACTTCTTGATACAATCTCTCATCGTTTCACATTGACAAACTTCTCTCATAGTTTTAATATCTTCTATTCTTACTATATTATTCTACGGTTTACATAAATATGATTTATTGTTTGAAGTTACTATCCGTTAGCACTTTCAGATTAAAATGCCAAAATGTTCATAGCTCATATTAATGTTCCAATTCCAAATAAGAATTACTTATTCTAAAGAGTTAACTTGCTTAAAAAAAATAGTTATTAACTTAAAGGATGATAGTAAATTATAGCACAATAACAACTAATGACACTAAGTCCAGACTTCGTTACTTAAAAGTCCTTTCTCGTAATTTCTAAAATTCACTGTCTATATACCCATATATATATATATTTCTCTATAATCTTATTATATAATATTTGTCACCAAAACATTATAACTATAGCCATATTCCTACATCTCATCTATATATATATATCTAAATATTTATATATATACTATATATATATATTATATACTAATTATTATATTATTATATATATATTATATCTCATCATCATGATTTCATTACTATATAATTATATATTTATGTCTCCATATACATATATATTGTTACCACCATTATATAATACAATTCATATATATATATATATTCTCAACAAAAAAATTTTTTAGTCCTCCGTTTAATATATATATTACTATATTATATTTTATGTGGTATGCAAAAAAATAATATTTATTAATTTTTAGTCTCGCGTTACACATAATGTACCATAATTTGTGTTGTACACACGTAATAATTATATCTTTTTACGCCAGTCACACATCACAGTCATGCTAAGTTTATGTGTTTTAAATATATGTTTCACTCGCGTTCAAAGACTAATAAAAGACGTATGCGTATAAATCTCTGTTGATAACTAATACGTGACGTTCATTACCTAATGTCTTAGAATCGTAAGTAGTACTCGGCCATTTTCTCCTTTCCGATCTATTCCTATTAATAATCATATTATTTTATTTATTCTTATTAATATTATTATTTCAATTATTATTATTAATATTATTATTATATTATGTTCATATATTATTATTAATATTATTATATATTTAATTATTTTTATATATTATAATATAATTTATCTCTCTAATCCCATATTATTATTTAATATATTATTATTAAATATTATTATTATTATAATATTTATTATTATGAATATCATATTTACTTATGTTTCGAAGTTAATTTCTCTGGGTTTTTGCCAACTAAAATGGTCATTCGAATTTGATATAACAATAAAATTTTTAATAATAAAATAAATATATAAATTTATATTCTTCAAAAGTTTGAAGCTAAATGATAAAACTTTGCTAAAGAAAATAGGAATTAGAACTGTTGAATTAAAAGTTTCAAATATAAAATAAATCAAACATGCATTCGTTCTACTCTTACGGTTACCAAAATATTAAGTTAATATGTTGCGGGACGCGAATTATTTTAAAGTAATATTTAAAATTTGTTTTCAAAATAAATACTTAAAAGATTTAATTGGATCTTAAAATGGAATTCTGATCGATCGCGTTGATTCGTCTCTTACGAATCAATATTTTCTTAAGCTCTAAAATAAAAACTTTCTCTGTAAAATTTTACTTTAAGTAGAAGAGTAATCAGAAAAAATTTTCTGAAGTTCAAAAAATTTATTCAAGATTTTTCTGATTTTGTTAAAATTATTCAAATTTCTAATAGTTATTTTATTTCGAATTTTTCATAAGTTATTTTTATGTTCGAATATTTTCTAATGGTTATTTGTTATTCGAATAATATTATACTAAGTTTATTTATATTTACGAAAATTTTTCTATATTATTAGGATTTCGAAAATTTATCTAAGTTATGTTTTATTTCAAAATATTTTATACTAAAGTTTATAATATTTATTTTTCAAAAATATTTCTTGTAGTTAAAATTCAA
Source organism: Trachelipus rathkii (assembly GCA_015478945.1). Taxonomy (NCBI): domain Eukaryota; kingdom Metazoa; phylum Arthropoda; class Malacostraca; order Isopoda; family Trachelipodidae; genus Trachelipus; species Trachelipus rathkii. The sequence continues at coordinate 98,537 of JABUQX010011829.1, read as the reverse complement.
TTTCTTGAATAATTTCTAAGTAAATTTAATTTTAAAATTATTCTAAGTTATAAATTTATTTCAAAATTATTACTGAGTTTTTTTTATTCTGAAATATTTTCTAAGTTTATTTTCATAAACTCGACATTGTTAATATATTCTTGTGAGTTATTTTCTTATTCTGAAATTTCTAAGTTTATTTATAATTCTCGAAACATTTTAAAGATTAAATTATTATATTCAAAATTATTCTTAAGTATTATAATTATTATTCAAATGAATTATAAGTTGATACAAGTTCATAATTTTTTCTAAATTATTTTGAATGTTAGATTTTACATTCTCTCACTTGAATAGAATATAAAATCTCTCTCTTTTTTTCTTTTTGATAATATAGTAGTTGATAGGTTTATAATGCGCTCTATAATAAGTCTATGATCTCCTATCCCTTCCTTTATATTATACCCATAGATATCGAAATCTTTATTTTAGATTTATGTCAACTAGGAATGGGATAACTTATTCTACAATGTATAATGTTACATAAAATATCAACTTTTATGCAATAAAGATCAAATATAAAAAATTTAATCTACATATCCGCAAGTGTGAAAAAACCCTTGGGGAAAAAAAAAAGTTTTATTTAACATATAAAAATAAAATAAAAATATTTTATATTAAAATATCTTTTGAAAATATTATAAATTTAAAAATTAGTTTAATTACATAAATCTTTGTTTTTTCCATTAATAATTATATATTAATAATTACATATATATATATAACTATATAATAATTATATTATATTATGAACCCGTTTTTAGGTTTATATATATTATATATATAATTAAATATATATATAAAATATATATAATATTATATTAATATATGTAAATATATATATATAATATATAAATTTATATAATATAAAATATTATATAGTAATATGTATATATTATATATTAATATATATTTAAATTATTTATTATAATATATAAATATATATATATACTTTAATAATGCTCGATTACCTGAAATGTAAAAAGTATTGCAGCTATTTTATTATAACCATAATACATATATAATATATCAAATGGAAATGTAAAATATCAAAAAACTAAAAATAACTTAGCAAATATAAATCGACAAAATTTCAGCGGATCAAAAATAAAGTACGCAGGAAGAAAAGTCATCAATTAAGACAATATACGTCTAAGCTGATATAATAAATATGTATTGTTTAGTTTTCTAAATATTATGAAAAAAATTAAAATAATCATTAATATAAAGTATATGATAATAATTATTATTAAAGTATTGACAAGTCTGATAACTTGAAGATCTTTATATTAATATTTACAAATTTAGTTTTATAAAATAAATATATATCTTTTATTAACCTAATATTTTATTAAACTCGTCATATATATATTATATCATATATATATATAGTATAATAATATATATATATATATATATATTATTATATATTTATATATATATATTATTAATATTATATAATAATTTTAATGTTTACTATATATAATTGTGTTATATTGGTATTAAAAAATGGTTACTGTATATATATGTTGAACTCTATATAATATGTATATATTGTATATATTGTCTTTATATATTAATATAATTATATTTGTGTTGTTTGTTGTTTAGCTATACATGTTTGTACGGTATCATTACGTCGCATTAATTTTTACCCTTTCATGTAAAGATTGAAGATTTCTTAATATCCTGTTGGTTTCTCCAAGTTTAAAAGCAAATCGAGACTATTTTCATATTAATTCAATATATAATATAATTGAACATAAGAATATATAATAATAAGACATCACAAATACATATATATATTACATAATGCTCATATAGTATTATAATTGATAAATCACTCATACTATAGTTCTTTTGTATTATATTTATTATTCCCAATTCCAATATAGCTAAATTATATATTCTTTTTCAATTGATATATATATATCACATTCTATATATATATATATTATATATATATATATATGATACATATAGAGTTGTGATTTATATATAATATACATTGAACTCATAGATGTTTATTCTCACGTATCTTGGTATATATACATCCCTCTCTCTATAAACATAGAGAGCTCAAATTCTTTTTGGGTATACTCACTATTATATATAGTTCTAGTGATATATTGAGATGACCTTTAGTTAATAATTTGAGGACTCTCTCGGAATATATAATTATATTTTTGTTAGAATGCAATCAGCTAAAGATCTGTCTATGTGTGTGCTTGCATTCCAGGTATATTACCAATAATACAGGGTGATAAACAAGATATTTACAAACTTAACTTATTTACAGTAACAAAAATGTAAGTGACAGATTTTAACAGTGTTCATTCAAAAGATTTTGCATTTCATTTTTTAAAATTATTACTGTATTTAGTATTTATTATTGAAGTATTTTATATTATTGTTTTCAATGGTTTTTTTCTCTCGACTACTGCTTATAAGATTGTCAAGCATGAATCTGTGGCTGGCAAGCTTGATCGAACTGTAATCATTAAGAAAAGGTTAAGTATTTGTTTAACACTGATAGATTGTTTTAACTGTTTGCTAGTATCAAAGGTAAAGGTCATAGGTACTGTGACCTCTACAGCACATATGAAGAGGTACTATGCTCTCTGCATCGCATGTGAATAAGTATTCGGCTCTCTGTAGCGTGTATACTGCATATAGGTAGTATACTCTCCGCAGCGTATTTCAATAGGAAAGAGGCTTTCTGAAGCTAGTATGAATAATTACTATGTACTCTGCAGATCATTTTTTGTGCTAAATGTGGAAAGAATTTCCATATTTTTTTGTTCAGGCTCACCTTTGTGTGAAGTACAAAAGATATATAGTCAGCCTGGTGTATTGTGTGTAAATTTAAACAGGATTTTATATTCATATATACTCATAATAGGTCCAATTGTATAAGAATGAGTCCATGTGTTCCTTATACTTTTCACATCTACCCTTTTTTGTGTCTTTATGACTACTTATTGGAGTGATGGGCACTATATCAACTATAGATTACCTGCTGTGCTCTCCTCTAATTCATCCTCTGTTGTTATTTCAAGTATATGTTCATGCTGTAATAATCCGCATTTTTTCATCTCATAATAAATGACTGCCTTGATAGGTAATTCTGTTGGTCTAGCCTCCATACATTTTAAATGTGTGACGTAGTTTTACCTTTGGACCCTCAACATCGTATGTCATTCCTCCCGCTATGACTTTGACAACTGTGAATGGCCCTTCATATCTTTCTTAATTTCTTCTCCAAAGGCCGATCTGCCGAAATAATCTTTCTTTTGACCTTAACTCCTACTACTGCATTATAGGAAGCCAGTTTGGATGTCATTCTCATTATCCTAATTTGCTTTGCTTCATAGAGTATAATTATTTGAAATCCAGTATCTTCCTCAGTGTTTGATAGTTTAAATATTATTCAGCTGGTGTTATTCCAATTTCTGAGTGTTTTGTGTATATTTATAATATTATATATACCACTCCTGGTAAGCATCATCACCACTCTTAGGTCCTATTCACTATGTCTCATTATCAGGTATAACTCATCTGCGAACGGGTAGCAGGTTCCGTGCGCTCTATTTGACCCGATTCGATATAAGATGGTTATATTAATAAGGACTGTACTGATAATTAATATTGATCTCAGTATATGTTATACCTTTTGAGTGCATATGTCCCTAAACCTGTTTTAACTTGTTTAAATTCCACCCTTATCTTTTAAAACCTTGTATGGGGCCTCAAAAATTTACTAGTAATGTAGTAACATCTGATTTTCTTCAAATGTACACCTCATGTGACCACTTCTGGCTATGATTTATTGTTACCTATATTTAGTGGTGATTCTCTTGAGTGAGGGACGATTAAATGCTAGTAGGATCATCTGTGTCTACAATCGGATGAGTAGTTTCATTACTATCAACTCGTGACAAGCAACTTTCCTCTCTTGTTTTTGGTGGATCGTTCATTAGCAATTTTTGCTGATTATTTGCCGACATTACTTTGTACAATCTCAAAATTATACGAACTCTGTTTAGAGTTAGAGATATTGAAAACTCAATATTATGAAACTATAATTTTCCAACTGTCGGATATAATTAACCTTGTTGATTCTACCTTTATTTTACTGACAAGTGACGGACAAAATTCATCATATTACGAGAATAATACCTTACCAACTGCGATATCGAAACATATTAAACCTACTAGTATCGCCACCTTTTGTAGTAATGCCATACAATGCTCCTTGTGCCACATTAAGCGTCTCGTATTATTTCCCCGTCAATGTGTGCCATGTGATTTCGTATAATATATATTTAGGAGTATATTATTACCTATATATATAATGAGCTGTATTTATACTACACAATACTGAACTCATCTGTTTATAAAACTACCTAATATTACGGCACACAACTTATCGTCTCTTTATCCTTTTATACTAATAATAGCATTTCAGTATAATCTAATTAATATAAGTATCTCACTTATATGCTATAATATATATCTATTAATAGTTCCTAGTAATATAGAACACTCAATCGTTATTCAGAATTGTTTTATTTAATTCTTATAAGACTACTCAATTACATTCGAATATATCCTTCATTCTACCTTTACGATCTTATATTACAATTAGTTAATAATTGTCATTATTTCGTTTAATATGTTATGATATAATCAATCCTATATATTATAAATTATCATAACGTCTATATTTTACATTATTATTCACAATATTAATTACTAATACCAAAGATCACCGAAAGTGAAAAACCATTCACTATAGATACACAACCTGAACAATGTACATCATCCCATGTGCTCTAGTAATAGTATGCCTTATCTATCTCAAAGTCCAGAATAAACGCTTTCATGATTTCTCACTCAAAGTATTCTATTCCCTAAATAAGAAAAACTTGCCGAGAATTAAATGAACGAAAACATGTTGAAACAAGATCTGTATAATTGATAAATACTTTTTCCTGTAAGCTGTGATCTATTATATATTATTAAATAATAAAACCTGGACTAGAGCATACTGCTTAAGTGGATGCTATTATCAACAAATTTTTTTGGTTATAAGTTATTTTTACCTTTACATTATTAATGTATGTCCTCATTCCATTTACCCCTCCTAAAATAAAGTCACTAAAATGTTTCTAACTCTCTCTCCATGATGACAGGTTTCCTGTGAACCAAAAACTAATGTACAGAATCCATGTGTCTTAATACAAGGCACACCTAGTATGTTTCGCTCCATATGAGATAATGTCTTTTGCCATTGCAACTCCTGATATACTTGTGGTTGTGCAGCTTTACCGTGACTAGTATGTCCTCTTTCCTATCATTAATAGTATTTAATGCACCTATCCTTATCCCTGATTCTGAAGCTTATGGTGTATGTGGATGACATCAGTGCTACCTAAGATTTTTGGTCGTCGTCTCATATCTCTCTAGTCTAGCTGTCATAATGCCACATCTCTTCACCTTCTCACGATCCTCAGATCTTAGAGTACCTCTAATGTATCTCTTTATCTCGACATTGCTAATTCGTTCTACTATATGGTATTATCCTTATATTCATTATGTAGACCAGTAACTCATTATCTCTCCAAACTGGCATTGAACATGTAGACAGATCAATCCTACTGTTCTATCCTTTAAATATCCCTCTAGTGTGGATGGGAATGTGTGTTGTAGGAGAAATCATTAATCGTTTGTTGACTCCGTGATGTCTCTCTGTGTTGAAAGTGCCAACCATATAGATGTATAGCGATGGTAAGATTGGGTTGGCTGACTGACACACAGCTACCCGTTGCATTACATGCTGTCTAGCAGGAATTTCAAGTTTGACATCTTACTAATCACGCTGAGTTGCAGATTGAATAACTGTCTTGTGTCCCTGTCACTTCGCCGATAGTATGCTATGTCTTATCTCTGAAATACTCTGGAGTGTATGTAATTTCTGGGATGGATAGATTGTGTATTCTTAGAGCGCCATATATATTGTGTTGTTGTTATGCGAAGACAGGATGTAGAGGTGTGATAAGTGTACTCCTTATATTCTCTGGTAGTGGTTCAGACATATCATGGGTGAACAATATAGTTCCCGTGTTTAGAAACACTATGTCCTGTGACCGTGCACAAAAAGACTACAATAGAAAGAGAGAGATCACACCGTCCTGTGAGGTACAACTCGCGTATATTACTTCGTTAGAGCTAATAATTGTGTGAAGATGTGGTCCTTTAGAGATGTGGTAATAAATCGATCGGATTCTTCCTCTTGTTTCACGTTGGACAAGAGTAAGAAAGATTTGGCTAGTATTCAGCATGAGATGTATTGTGCCACTTTGGCGCGGTGAGAGAGAATAGAGTCGATGATAGTTTTAGGAATTATTGCGTGTTAGTCGGCTTTAAATCGTCCAGACACGAGCCAACTTACTAATCTACCACTTCATTGTGTGAGGTACAACCCAGTGGGCGTGATCTAGTGTAATAAATATGTGATAAGATTGCCTTAGAACCCTATAACTAAAAAAAGTAAATGTAAGTGGAAACTCTTGTGAATATATCCGCCACAAAGTACTGTGATGTGGTAGTCGCAACATAATTTGCTCCTATCATCTATGGAGTGGATGCTCTATCTTTCGACGAGTCGCAAGTTTCGCGAGAGTGCGATTTCTGGCGATATCTGAATGAATGAGTGTAAATTTGGAAGATGGGTATAAGCTATTACTCTTTGTAGTTAGCCTTTTATGTCTCACTTGTTGCTACATAGACTCTCTGGCCACACCTAATAGGCAATATTCTATTTGTGTACAGTCTCTATGTCCGCTACTCAATTCTTTCGAGCTTCTCTGTGCTCTGAGTGCTAAGGTCATGGGGAGAATGCCAGCTTCTACTAGATATCTTTCTATTAGTAACTCCTGCCTCAAGCTACGAATTCAGTCTCTGAATAGCGTGCTCTCTTCTGTCTTATCCCATTATGTATGCAGTCACTGCTGTTCTGCCATGCTATATTTTTCAAGTGAGGATAAGGGAGGAGTGCCTGTTTAAAACGATACATAGCACGACATACAGTATTAGATAATGAAACTGAGATATAAGGAAGGGTTTCTCGACTCTACGACAGATCTGCGTTGGCTAGCGAAAAGGAACTGCGAATATCTACCAGCATCCAACTAGGTCTAGGATACCTTTAGCTCGCGAATACTAGACTATAAACTCAATCACACTAAGAAATATACTCGAATTCCACTCATTTAGTGCCTCACTCTAGCGTCGGTCAAGTGAATAGAGATGCCTAATAAATTTAGGAGTGTGGCACGTTATTGAGTCGCATAGAGAAAGTTACTCCACTCTTGCCATCATTTCTCTATTAATATTGGAGGATATGGACTATAACGAGAGTGAGACGGCTGATGTAATAGATAGTAGGAACTCATGTATCAGGATTTTTAAGTCACCAGGGTAGCGGTGTTCTTATTTAAACATAATCTGTTCTTATCCAGACATCGAGAGCAACCTATAATCCCAAAAGCAACCAGAGTGTGACACACTTCAAGCTCTTAGCCTCGCTCTCGCCCACCTGAAATTCACTTGGTTAGCATGATCATCTTTCGATTTCACCCATACATGGAGGCTGCAATGGTCCAATAGTATCTCCTTGATAGAGCACTGAACTCGCTTTTGTTGTGGCATATCGACGCTAAGATTGAAAGAAGTAAGGGAGATAATAAGCATGCAGTAAAGCGCCCTCTGTAAGCTTACTAGTACTGATAAAACTTACTCTCTCAATGTGTGTTATATCTCCTCTTGTGAAACCGTCAGCCCTAGTCAACCGCTAGTGTGATGAGGTTTCAACAAAAATAAATATCCAAGACCTCCATTGTATCTAGCTTTAGTAGATTGTGTTTCATGGACCAAAGTGAGTGTTGGCCATGGGGAACCTATCTGCTTCTTATTTACTTTGTTGACACAGGCCATAGACTGAGTGACTATGCTCGAGTCGCAGAATGTACAGATCCTTCTGTATAGCTGAACAGTAGCTTACTTGAGAATGACGTTCCATTTCTAGGAGACGAGCAGACATGAGTCTTTGCAGACAAATTGGATCCTTTGTATCACAAGATATCTTGATCCCTGTCTCTCTCTCATAGTCTTCTTCGAAGGGTTCTAGCTCCCTTATCGCGTCAAATCTTCTTAGCCCTAGGTTTAATGAGATTGGCGTAAAGATCAAGGTCGAGTAGAAACCGAATCCAAGTAGTAGGTGATCTTTGCAGTGATGTGTAATGTATCTAATGACTCGAAGGCCATCTCGTCGATAGAATAACACGATAATGATATGCCGATGTAATTATTGAAATAACATTGATCGTTTGTAAGTATTCACTTGTACAGTTGTTCTCGAGTTGAATACTCTCAGGTTCCTCCATAATGATAAGTTGAAGTTCTTATCCGTAAAGGTTGTCACTGTTGTCGCTATGAATGCTCCTACAATGGTCATAGGGATCTTATCTCTTAGATTTCCGCAAAAACATTAATAGACAGTGAGATGGTGTTTATCGTATAACTCTGATAGAGAAATTCAATATTGTTTGAAGGAGACATCCGTACTATCATCAACTATCTAATATGGAGCGTATTACCATTTTTTACTCTCCTATTTGTCCAAAATAAATTTAAGTATATACCTAGAAGAATACGTCATAAGTTCTCTCTTTAAAATACATATACCAAGTCCTCTTTGACATATTGTGCCATTCGTATTCCTCTGATACACGTAACTAGGATCAATAATATTGTAAGCATACACGAGAACTTAATGATATACGCTCGTAATCACCGGCTAAGATTGTGTATTCGTGTGCAGCTGCTTAGGAAGTCGCAAAGTGGATCTGTCGGCTAGATTTACACGTGGTTCATCAATATCTCTAAGTCAATTACTCATGTGGTGCTTATCTGCGTGTTTCGAGTCACGTCAACAGCTGTTTACTCGAGACACGCATACGATCTTTTATTAGTCTGTTTCCAGTCTCCTTATCAGGGCGTAGCTTAGAACGAACTCAGATGACACTAGCAGTTATGATCAGTGTACAAACGCATATCACATGACTTCATACATCGCAAACCGTAGACTGGAATCCATTGATGTCTTGGCTCGCGACGCTGCCTTTGAGTGAAAGCCGTGTAGATACCAGTGTGCCCTCACGGTCTCAATTTCGTAGAAATATAATAAGTGTCGATATCTATAGCAAATTGGCAGAAAAATATTAATCCTTAATAGTAGATAGTTGAGCGCTTTCTCCTTTAGAGATACGTTTGGTGCTCATATCCACAATAGAGAATATTGCTCTATGGATATGAGCCATTATTCGAAAGCATCCTCAAGCAGAAATCACTGACTCTTTAGTATGCTTGTGTGGGATTCACTTAGAAACCAGTTTCGGAGCAGCTTCCTCATCTCATATCTTCTGCGTAACCATAAATGGATTACAATCTTTCTAATATGAGATTCCGGGATGATATTGTCGGAGCATTCTCGATCTCGCTAATTACCTACAGGCCTATGATGTAGCAAATGACTTCTTAGAATCATGTAAGAGTACAATAGGGAAAAGTGTGTAGCTATTGACACCTAGTAGTGCAAGAGCATTATTATAATTATTAAACGAATTTAACAACAAAGGAGGTACCTCTAGAAAGAGCAACAATCATCCAATCAAAAATCATCTGTAGTGGCCCCTTAGGTATTCCTTCTACAAGGGCTCTCGACTTGTCCTTACTCTGCATCGCATATCTTCAATAGATAATTACTCTCAGTAGATTGAGCCCTAGCATTTTACCTTGCTTGTTCCTTCTCCCTTAATATAGTGAGTAATCACCAGGCAAAAGACATAGGGACACCTGAAGAGGAGAAGGAGGAGGAGAGAAATGCCAGAATCGCATCGTAGGGAATTGCAAGTTACGTGCTTTTACTCAAGTTGCGGGCCTCAGAGGACGTACCTATTCTCATCTAAGATTAGTATAGTGCAGAGAATTAACAAACAGAACCATCAGCTAGCTGTTATAAAGGAGTAAGTCTTCTCCGAGCATTCTGATCCAGAGATCGTGTTTTGGCAAAGCGGCCTTATTGAAAAAAGTAGCCGTTTGGTCAAGATTTAGGTATCCTAAGGTAAAAGAATATACAGACGCACTTCGTTTTACATTTGAGGAGCCAGCTTTGCTCGCTCGAAAATTGATATCCTCAAACGAATTATCTAGGCTTAGAATGAAAGGTTGTGCTACGGACTCGTGATTGCTTAGACTGTGATTCTCTCTGCGTTCCAAGCTCCGCGATAGCACGCCTACTCTGTGGCTCTTTGCCCGAATTTCAGGAATTGGATCTAAGCTCGCACCCTTATTATAGATATATCAGCTATGTATTAATACATACGTAGAAAGAGCTATAGGTGACAAAGTATGCACGGATCCAAATGAGGATACTTATCTAGCCCATATAGGTTCGCAAAAAACGAATTACACTCAGTCTTCTTCTCCACTCTTGACTGTTTACCTCTCATGCTGCTCATTTTTTTCTCACACCCAGTATCTTGCATTTCATTATTCTCTGCTTTACATCCTCAGGTTGCAACACACATTTGCTTCATCGTCGTCAGAGTCATACTTGGCCCTCTATCATTGCATCTACACATTTCTCAGACTCCCTGGTTATAAATATTTTTATACATATAATAAAAAGAAACAGCACTGACCTAAGAAATCGCTTCGGGGAAAATACAAACAATAATCTCCTTACGTTATCCGATTTGAATTCTACTTTAACATTACTACTCTCAAATTAATCGTCTAGGCTCACCTAACTTCCATTATATATTTGACAGTATCTCTTTTAATATAATATGTCATATACTCTAGTTCATTGCACCAAATTATTATATGATTACATCTTTTATATCCGCAGTTATATCTAATATATACTAAGCG